>AUXL01000071.1:0-22853 GCA_000482185.1 Angomonas desouzai | reverse complement strand
TAGTCTGCGGCAGTGTCGTAAACCTTGAGACTTTGTTGAACAGAGATGGACTGCACCACATGATTTTTTTTTTACTGAGTTTTCTTCGTGGAGGTTCTGGCGTAAAATGTTAGGGAAAAAAAAGAGAGAATGGAATTTGACCACAGATCCAGTAAGCACCGCTGAAAACAGGGGGAAACTATTACAAAAAAAAAAAAAAAGTACTTATGGACGCAAAAAGTGTGTACAAAAGGAAAGCTGTACATTGGAATTATCTACAAATTTCGCATAAACGTTTTAAATCCTTTTTTCAATGAAGTACCGACCGATTTTACCACGCCATTACCGCTGTTGTCTCCATCGTAATTGATTGGATAAGCATAAGACGCCAAAATGCAACGAGAGCCCTTGATGACAAGACAACCCTGCTGACGAAGGAGAGCAGGCGCATTCACAACAGAACACAAATTTTCGTCAAATTCAACAATAGCAAGAACACCAGGAGGGTTGCCGTTGGGAAAAGAGCTGACGTCGCCGACAGCGGGTGAAGCAGTCGGCACACTCTGTTCAACGGCTTTCGCCACCTCGGCATCGATAGAGTCGCGCCTTTGGAAAAAGATGGAAACGCACAGCGCGGAGCTCTCAATCGCCGCCATGTTGTTGGAAATCAACTGGGGCACCACACTGCTGTCCCAGCATTGCCTTATAGACTGGTCTACATCACTTTCTGTTGCATCCAGTGGGATACTTCGAATCACCAAGGCGGTATTCCACTTTTCATAGGGAATCGGACGAACCATAAAAATGGGACTAAACGACCTATAGTGTACGTCCAAATTTCGGCCCAAAAGAATTTCGATGCTTCTAAACTTTTTACCATCTTCAAACGCATTTTCAAATTTTCTTTGTGTAGCAATCACGGCATTATGACTGCCCATCTTCATGTCAGCGATACCACGAAGGATGTTTCCGTGCATGGCGGCAGAGTTGGTATACAGCGTCGCCACGCAATCCCCATTATGGACAAAAATTCCCGCCAGCGTGCGTACTACGGCCGCGGGGATTCGTTTGGCGTTACGGGCATCATTCCAAACACTCAAGTACGGTTTTGGGACAATTGTTTTGGCCCCCGGGACCGGATCAGAGTAGATGGAACTCCCATATTCCCCGTCCTCGATATCTTGAAGCGGTGGAATAGGCTTCTTGTCACTGAAGGCGTCAAAGGGCACTTGTAGCGTGAGGAGCATCGCGATGGAAACCTGTAGGCAAGTGAAATAGCAACCCAGGTTCGTGCGGTCCAGTGAATCCGCACAATTTACACGCACAAAACGACTTTGTGTCACAATTCGATCGACCGACCCGTCCGTCCGAATCATACCCAAACTCATCAAGGAGTCCTCGGAAGACGGTGACTTCCCCAGAAACCCCATCGAAGACTCCCAAAACGTCTTTGTCGCCACCTCTAAACCATAATCCCTTATCGTGTTGAGCCAATCCACATCGACCAAGTCGAGAGTGCCCTGTGGGTAAGTCGCGTTTACGGCGGGCTTGGCCATGCGAACACCCTCTGAAAAATATTTTGCCAAAACATCCTCCCCGTGTTGGGCGTTGAGGCGAAGGAGACTGATGCAACGAAGCTGGGGATTCCGCTGGGATTTTCCGTTGGAGTCGAGATGCATGGTTCTTTGCAGATTTTCAAAAACATTCAAAAAATAGCGGTCGCAGCCGCGAACCACCTCTGCGGTGTTGGGGTCAAAAATCATGGAGGGCTCCGAAAGGGAAACACTAGAGCTCTGCGTTTTCCACCGCACGGGGATGGTACCACGAAGGAGTACGTGACGGGTGTAGGCAAGGGCGTCAATGCCGTGGGTTTTCCACATGATATACTCGTACACGTGTTCATTTCCAGCTCCGTTGTCCTCATTTAACCCCCGTCCAATGTAGCGTGGTCCGGGGTTGATGTTGTTCTGTCTACCTAAAAGAATCATATGGAGATCCGTCCCACCCACGTCAAGAATGCGCTCCTCGGCAAAACCGCGAACCAAGAGAGAGCAAGCAAACTGCAACGAAGCCGTTTTGAACGGGATACGGAGAAAGGACGACCAGTCGCAGTGAAAGTCGGGCAACACCTCCTTTTGGTGCTGAATAGAAAAGGGGAATAGCTGACGAAGGTCCACATAGTCGCTATAATAATACCCTTTATAATAAGAATATTCCTGGAACTCCCGCAAGCGATTTCGGTCGGAGGAACTAATTTCCAGTGGCGCTACCCCCTTCAAATCAAAAGGGATCCACTGGGTCTCGTTCACTTTCCAGATCACCGCACCGAGAGGTAGATTCACCGCCTTGTGGACCTGCACCGCCACTAAAATATAGACACGATCCAGCAAAATTGCCCCAAATAAGGTAGGATACTCCGCAATGGACTCGAATGGACCACAGGATTGGTACACCTCTTTGAAAGAAGTATACTCGGACTGGGAGAAATCGGTTGCTCTTCTTATCTCCCCGTTCGGTGTGATTTCTAAAGCGAGCACCTGATGCCCGTACTGCCAGTGGGAGCCGGGAAGATATTCGTCGGAAGGAGAAGGCTTCACATTTTCTTTCGGTTTCGGGTTCGGCTGTCCGGCGTCAAAAAACATCAAGTTTTCTAGCTCTGGCGGGGGAGGCGGCTTAGCCTTTGGAACGACCACCAAAAGAAACGACTTTCCCCTACGCACCACTACGGCACACCGTTTTTCCGGGATCTCAGGAATAGACATTTGGTCAGTCACGATATATAATATAAATGTAGTTTAAAAAAAAAAATGCGAAAGAGTATATATTTATACAGGTATTTTAAATGCTGCGACTTGAACAGTGAAGAGAGGGATAGAGGGGGGAGAGAGGGGGAGAGAAACGATTAAATACAATAGAGTAGAAATGTTGTTAAAACTACAGTATAATTTTCTGCATAAAAGGGAAAACAGCAGTGAAAGGAGTAAGAAAACAATTGATTACTTTTACGGTTATTTTATACGTTTGGGTTGTGGGGGTAAAGGGGAAAAACGAGTCCGAGGGCACCATCATGTCGCGTTGTTAAGGGAAAGTCGCACACTAATACTCATGCCTTGTAGCTCTTGAATGAGAAGCTTGAAGGCGTAGGGAATGTTCACTTTAACCGTGTCTCCCTTCTTCTTACAGAAAGTGCACACACTGCCATAGCCAAGATGACCACACACTTTACAAATGTCAGCGGCGAACAAGTCGGAACTCAACAAAAGTCGCTCATTGAGTAGATTAGAAGCTCCATAGCCCACCATGCAATCTCTTTCCATTTCACCAACACGAAGTCCACCGCTTCTGGCACGGCCCTCTGTGGGCTGTCTCGTGAGCATGGACCGCGGGCCGGTGGAGCGGGCGTGCATTTTGTCTGTGACCATGTGTTTCAGACGCTGATAGTATATGGGTCCGAAAAACACATAGCCCTGCATAATTTCCCCCGATATCCCAGAGTAGAACAAGTCCTTACCCTGAAAGTTAAATCCGGAGGTGGTCAAATCGGACGCGATGGAGCCCGCGGGGTCCCCCGCAAAGGCCGTACCGTCACCTAGTCGTCCCCTTAGAGCGGCCGCTTTGGAGGAAACAAGTTCCAATAGCTTTCCGACGGTCATGCGACTTGGAAACCGTGGGGGTTCATAATCATATCCGGATTGATACCAAGCTCGTTGAAGGGTAAATCGACAGAGTTAGCAATCAGACCCACCACACCCTTTTGCCCATGTCGTGAGGAGAACTTGTCCCCTAATTCCGGGGGGCGAACCTCACGGGTGATGACTTTGATTTTTTGCTGAGAAAGTGTGAAACGGTCCGTGTCTCCTTGAGGCGAGATTATCACGTGATCCACAACCGCCGGCTGGGGGTATTTATAAACAAGGGGACTTGGCCTGGGATCGCCCCCAACGCCGGGCGTGTATTTGTTGACCAAGACGTCAAACTGCTTCACGTGCGCCCCTCGACTGGCAATGCCATCAGCGTTCAGCGCTTTATACTTGGCAGATGAATTGCTCTCTGGGGGTAGAACAATTTCAAACTCCCCTCCCGCAAACCTTTCCAGCTCCACTTCATTCCGACGAAGCACAATGCACCTTCCGTATCCCCTTTCCAGCGAAGCTCGATTATACACCTGCGCATCCTCGATATCGTATCCGCTGTAGCTCATCACACACACCATAGCATTAATACCGGCACCCAGTTTCTCGTAATTGGTCAAGTCCATTGCTTTTGTACGACAGAGGGGCCTTTGGGGGTAGGCGCCGATAAGCAGCACAGAGTCGGCGCGGATGAACTGATTGTAGGCAATCGTTCCTAGCGCCTGCTTGCCCATCGCGGACTGAAACGTATTACGTGCCGACTGATTGTGGTGGGGGTAGGGAATAATACCGGCTACAACACCCAGTAAGGACAGGGGTTCGATTTCAAGGTGAGTCGTGCACGGCCGGATATCGTGAGGGCACACCGCAATAAAGGTGTCGTTGGATTCATTCACATCAATGTACTCAATCAACCCCTCCGCCAAAAAATCATTCAGGGTACACAACCGCGCACGTAGATCGTCGAGGTGTTTCTTGGTTACCATGGGCCTGCCATTTTGAACGACAATAAGCAGTCGCACGACACGCCCACCGTCACAACTGATTTGCACGCTACGCTGATTCTTTTGAGTGGAAACCGATACATGGGGGTGCAGGCGGCCAGACCGCCGTAACGCGCGAACCCCATTGCACAGACGGTGGGGGTAACGATGTATACCGACCAGCATACCGTTGAGAAACACCGTATAGTAACTAGTGAACTCATACGGGGTCACCATATCGATTTCTTCGACTCCCAAATTGTGAACCGCGGATCGAACCAGGGAGTCATCCAAGTCTAGCGTCACTTGACTCAAAATGGCAAAGTTTTTCACTAGACCACAGCTTTCTCCCTCCGGTGTATCGCACGGGCACACCATACCCCACTGACTCGGTTGAAGAGAGCGAGGACCGCTCATTTTTCGACTTCTTTCAAAGGAAGACGAAAGTCGAGTCATCATCCCGAGGCAGGAAATGTAGGAAAGACGGGACAACACCTGTGTCACCCCTTGTCTGCTCATATTAAACCGCTTTAATTCCCACCGGCCAGTAATCACCGCGACTCGCATTCCGTTTTGTATGACCTCCATCTTGCTCTCCATCAGTTGCTTCACATTAAACGGCTTGGTGGAATCCTTCTTGGATAGCTGTTGATCCATCGCCGTCTTGACAACACGGTTATACATTTTTAGTAAATCTTCAAACAATAAACCCATCAAAGTGCCGGTGGTCTCAAAACGCTTATTACCGTAAAAATCTCTCTCGTCTAAAAGAGAGGAGTCGTTGCTTGCCTCAATCATACGCCGCACCATATAGCAGACATATAGGGCCTTGTGATGGAAATTCCAATCCCGCTGGGTTTCCCCTTCTCGTATGTGGCAAAGTAAAACGTTGGCGAGAAAATCGGACGCCTTATCCGCATTGGACTTGAACAGTTGTCTATCTGCCGTATCGTCAGTTCCCCAATTTGCCTCGCGGCGCCTCTCCCCGATAAAGTCTAGCGCATCATTTTGGTTTGTGACGCCTCGCGAAACCGCCTCTTGAAAGCAAGCGTACAGGACTCTCTCGATTTCCGGGGCGCTCCCAATGTACTGTGCGATTAGCTGATCACTTTCCAGTCCCAGGGCTTTAAGAATAATGACAATCGGGACATCCTCTACAAAGGAACGGTGCATCATGACTACTTTTCCCTTCTTGAAACCAACCGAGCACTTCGAAATGGAGTAGTGAGTTTTACTTTGGACGTGAGCCGAAATGTTTCCGTGGTCGTCTGCCTCGAGGATCACACGATTCTTACTTTGCTGTTCTTGGACCAGACACACCTTTTCGGTCCCCTTTACCACAAAATAGCCCCCGGGGTCTAGGGGGCATTCTCGCATGTTAATCAGCTCTTCTCGTGTCTTCCCGTATAGATTACAACAGTTTGACTTTAGCATAATAGGGATAGATCCAATCTTAATGTCCCTCTCCACACACATTTTACGCTGCTTGTCCCGGCTAATATACTCCACGTCCACCACCATATCGCCGCGATAGGTCAAATCTCTTAGTCGGCACTCTTGCGGTGTAATAGACCGCGGAATCTGACCTTTTCCTACAATGTCTTCCGGCTTCTTTACGCGAATATTCAAGTACCGAATGGAAAAGTCAGGATCTACTGAACTTTTAATTTCAACATTCGAATCATTCAGTAGAATTTTTTTCATTTCCACGTCAATGAGGTGATTAAAGGATGCTATATGGTGGTTCAGAAGTCCTTTCATCTTTAAAAGGGATGGAAGGATATCTAACTTTTTCTTCCTATAATCCTCATCTTCGTAAATAGAGTTCATGGCGGCGACAAGAAACTACTTCAGAACTACTTGTTTATTTTTTATTTTTTTAAAAAGGGGGTGGAAGGGGAGAGAAATAAATGGACGCAAATAGATACTTTGAAGAAAAATGAACAAAATACAAAAGAAAATATAATGATTTTTACGCATTCAAAATTTCAGTTCGGTTAAACGGTTAAATTACGAAGATGAAAGACGGTCCACTTTCATGCGAATTTCATTTCTCATAGAAATTAATTCCTCTACTTCCGCTTTAAGGGCATCAACATTATTATTGGGCGTCACGACATCTTGATTGGATTCTGAAGTTCTCTTTCGCTTAGGGGGGTTCTTCACAGTGGTCTTGATAAGTTGCGAGAGTCCCTCAGTATCGTCGGTAGGATTCTTTTGTAGTGGTGGAGGTCGCGTCAACCGAGGCGGTGTGCGAAACGGCACGAGACAGCACGACTGGGTGACTTGCTTTTGTTTGGGAAAAAATTCGGATACAATCTTCCCAGCTTTACTGTATTCCATAAAGGTGGAATTCGCACTGACACACAAGACCGTTTCCGTCTTTCCAGTTAGAAAATGCAAAAACACGACTTGAGAGTTCTCCATGTCTTTCGGTGGTTTCGCTACCTTGACCGTTTCTGACGGGGACAAGGTAGTGAGGGGATGAAAGCAAACATACCCACTTAAAGTCCCTAAAGCGACCACATTATCGCCGCTGTCCACTGCGATCGCGGTAACGGTGTCGCCTATGGTGAGGAGTTGTAGTTGATCGCCAGTGGTGGCGTTGATGACGCGGCTCGTTTTGTCTGAAGAACCGGTCACCAGGATATTGGAGTGGTGGAGAAACTGGACAGCATTCACGTCGAGGGAGTGTCCGGAGAACACTACCGAGGCATGCACCTCTTTTTGTTTTAGACTAACCGCCTCCTCTAGAACCCATACCTTGCATAAGGAATCTTCACTCCCGGTAGCAAAAAACGAATTATCCGACGACACATCCACGCAGTTGATGGCTCTTCGATGCGCCTTTATTCGTTTAATGAGTTGTCCAGTCATTGTGTTCCACACTAGAACCAACCCCGACGATGTACCCCCAATCAAAAAAATACCATCTCTAGAACAAACGGAGCAGGTCACCACATCGGGGGTAAAGCTTCTTGAAAGAGGCTGTTGACTCTCGGTGGAGAGCATCAACAAGGAGCCATTGGACTGCGGCAGGGCCACACTTCCTAGAGAAGCACAAAAACTAGAAGAATAACGAGACGTTTTTTGAGCGGCATAATTGCACAGTGTGTTTCTAGAGTCCATATCCAGCAACACCCCACGGCCATCTTGGGCCACAAAAAGCATTGTCAGACCTGTAGAAAATGAAAAAAAAAAATCCCCAACAGGATAAACCACTAACAAACAGAAATTCCGCTTGCCTAAACAAAAAAAAAAGAAGAGAAAAAGACAAAGGGGGTGATTATCTGGTTTTCACTTTCCAAACACTTTCTATTTCGCTTTATTCCGCAACACCTCTGTTCCTGTTCCGTTGACAATAACAAAAAAAAAAATGTGTGTGTGTAAATAGGAAGTACAAAGGAGGAAATATACAATACCGACAGGGAACAGCTTTATAGCCGTTACAACGGGCAATTTTGTATAAAAAGAAACGAGTTACAAAATACAAATATTCAAAACTGGATGTCACCTCAGAAAAGAGAAAAAAAAAATACAGTGTGTAGCGAAACCAAAAGCGTCATACTCTTTGATAATAATAAAATCTTCCTTCTCGTGTCGTCCATTCCACCGTCATTGAGGGCCACGTATAATCTCTCATTTCAAAAAGTCGGAAGGCTTCGGGGTCTCGTAGACGCGCCACCGAGCGTCCATGGGGGTAAAAATCTTCGAAACACAGAATTTGAGTACCAGGAGCACACCTACGGAACTCTTCAGAGAGAAAGTGATTCACGGCGGGAGGGAGCAACAGATTGGCGGCCCATATCACACAGGGAGAAGTGAAAAACGAAGGGGTTTCCTTCAAATATTGGCAAAAATCCACACAGTAAATACTAACATCCAGTGTTCTACCGCATTTCTTCTCCAATTTTGGTTTTAACAGCTCCCACGATTCCTGGGCTACTTTGACATTGACAGGATTGATCTCGAAGCCGACGCATTTCGCCCCCGTCATGTACGCCACCTGGAAAAGGACGCTACCATTTCCACAGCCAAAGTCATAAAAGGTTGTATCTTTGTTCATATTAGTGATACGGGTGATTCTAGACACAAACTCTGGTAAAATAGACTTTGCGCATAGATCCCGTCGTTTGGTGATTTCTGTCTGCCGCTTGAGAGGGACGGCGCTGTACGACTCTCGAAGCAGGCGGTGAAAGAGCTGGCAACAACACTCTGCGGAGGGGCAGTACACGCACTGTGAGGCATTGGGAACCTCTCGTAAAACAGAGCAAAAGGGATCCTTAGGATCTCCGGTGCCGGTTTCACTACGCACTTCTGCATTTGCCACATATTCCTCCGGACGCGGCCGTTTTAACAATTGGGAATTGCTTTTCCGCACATGTTTCCGCATCGCTGATGATTGCCCTCGAAACTATATGTTAAAAGGTTTTAAAAGAAAAAAAAGGGGGAAGGGAAAGAGATAATATTATTATTATTTCTAAAAAAGGAAGGAAGAAAATACAATATATATTTTGGCAATCAGATCATACAAGGAAGTGTATACCAAAAAAATTGTACTGGACTGAGTAAATTGAGAAAGATAATTTAATTTTTTTTTAACGATACTACGTGCAACTTTAAACAATCGGGGAATATATGCCCTGAGCAAAAAATGTCGCGGACAAAACTGCCGTGACAAACAGGGTGCCAATCCAACCGCCGTACATTTTTACCACCATCATCCAGCGTACATTACGGACTCCAACATCAACAATACTGATAGCAATCACCGCCCCCGTAATGCAATGAGTGGAAGAAACTGGAATTCCATAGCCTGACGCGAAGGAAACGACGAGGGCCGCGGACAATTCGGCGGAGAAGCCTCTACTTGGTGTGATAACTGTGATCTTCTCCCCTAATAAACGCATCAGACGAATGCCAAAGGTAGAGAGCCCAAGAATCAAGCCAAAGCCACCAAGCGCCAAAATCCACATCGGGGTCTCATCACTAAAATCGATACGGCCCTTTTCATAAATGCTAAAAATAGCAGAAAAGGGTCCCACGGCATTGCTGACATCACTGGCACCATGAGCAAAGGAGGCACAAATGGCGGTAAAAACCTGAAGATAACGATAGACACCTTCGGCATTCTCATCGTAGATTTGGACATTCATATGATTGGTGGGTGATCGCACCTCTGGTTCGTTCGTGAGGTTAGAGTCGTTAGCTACTACACGGCCGGCGGTTTCACCCACCTTGACCGGGGAGCCACGGGGGTTGCCATCGGGGGCATCGGGAGGGGACATTTCCTGGGCCCCTCCGCTCTCGGGAATTAAGGTGCCGCTTTGTCGCTCTAGGTACCGCCGCAGGTGCGGTAGAAGAAGCCAAGTGATCAGCGCCACGCCGCACGCGATGCACGCCGAAACCCACACAGCTTTTCCAATTCCCCATTTCAATCGACTACTTGCGCCTTTATGAAGAACAAAAAAGGCCTCAAAGAAAACCGTCAGGGAGATGATCAATGGTAGGGTGCGCACGGCAATGTCAAAGGAGTTGGCTGGCTGGAGAACATAACGGCGAACAGAACAGTAAATTAAACTGGCGACAGCACCGGTCAGTAAAGGGGAAATGAACCATGAAGCGACAATAGGAGCCACACCGGACACGTACGGGAATTCTTTCTTCTCTTTTGCCCAATATACCGCATCTTTGCCGCCATACACCAGCGCAAACCCAATTACGCCACCGCATATGCTGTGTGTAGAAGAGACTGGAAGTACAAGCCAAGTGGCCAAACTCAACCAAATAAATGCCGCGCCACAAGCACACAACATTCCATACATAAAGACATATGGCAACGCAACAAAATTCTCAGGACTGGCAATACCTCCAGAGATGGTGGAGGTCACCGCACCGCCTAGCAAAACTGCACCGGAAAATTCACAGATAGAAGCCAAAATACAGATCTGAAAAAGGGTTAATATTTTGGCTCCATAAGTGGTCCCAAAGGCGTTACTTAAGTCATTCATGCCCACACCAGCTCCGGTGGAAAAGGCGAGAAAGCCCCCCACTATCACAATCCACAAGTACGGTTTAATCATTAGGGAGATCGATGTCGACGCCTGTCGCGACAAATACACAAAGAATTGACAAAGAAAAGATAGAAAGAGAAAAGGGAAAAAATGAGTACAGAGAATAGGAAAGGGGGAACCCCATTAAAAGGGAAACACAAAAATGAGAGATTTATGTTTAAAGAAAGGGAAAATAAAATAAAAAAACATCTATCTGTCTAGCCAAATCTATTTTTCCAAAAAAAAAAAACCTTCGACGGAAGATCTTCATTAGAGATGAATCACTACTCCTTTTCGGTTCTATTTTTTGATCTACTCTTACCTTGACTAATACCCCTTTCGATCGCCTCTAACTGAAAAAGTAAGGCATACTTCGACAGCACTACGGATTCCTTCTTCTCTAAATTATAAATGGACTGTCGTCTCGATCGTTCCATCTGCTCTAACGCCTCAATCTTTTTAAAGGTGGCACGGGTTACCCCGGTGATTACACTGAAGTGGTACTCCTCTTGTTTCTGAACGTCAAATATTTCATTAATCCACTCCCGAAATATCTCCCGTCTGTCGGCATACTCCAAATCCAAGAAAACAGTCACCGAGTGAAGAAATGAAATGTCGTACAGATCCTTTCGCGCCTGCTTTTCCTCCAGCACAATTTGACGACGCTGTTTCGATTCCTCTTCCATGAGATGTTGAATTTTTTCACGGTGTTTTTCGATGGATCGATTGACGGGTGGCTTGGACTCACTCAATTGTTGCATGGCACAGTGACCAGCCTCTAAATATCCGTGCTTCCTCAGACTTTTCCGGAGAAGCAATTTCAGGCAATCAGGAGAAGAGGAAACCCTCGGATCCGCGCACCACTTCTTGCTATTAGACTCCGGTGCGTTGTAACGCCGCAGTTGACCAGAGAAGGCCACAGAGCAACGGTTTTCTGCCGAACCCCGTCGAAGAAGACTGTGATACTCACTGGCGGATACCGTTGTGAGGGCTTCTCCGTCATCACCTGTCAGAGCTCTTCTCCACGTCTTTTCATCTCTGACAAAATTTTTGATATAGTTATCCGTCAAAGCCAACGCCATATATTTACGCAGAGATGGGACAACCAACTTTCAGAAAAAAAAGGGGAGAGAGGATCGGACAACAAAATGAAAATACCATGAAAGCAGTAAATTTATAAGTTTTTATTAGAGCCAAAACCCAATAATAGATAAAAGTTAATAATATAATTATAAATGAAAAAGAAATATAGAGGTGTAGTTATATTCTATGGTCTCTATGGAAGATGGATCAGGGGACACCCCAACGCAGGCTCCCGTACCTACACTTTAACAAAAATCAAACTCAGTGCTTTTTTGTTTTGTTTTGTTTTGTTTTGTTTTTTGTCTAAAAGGTGAGACCCTGCCAAACAGACGGGTTAAATGTTACGGCAGGTTGTGACATGGCCACAAAGCGACCGAGGGCGTCTTCTCTAGGAGGATCCGGGGGGCACTCATTTAGTTGATCATTGAAATAGGCAACCTGAACGTAATAGCCGACTCTCAAAAACTCTTGGGAGCGAAACTGAAACGAAATGATAAGAATTGTGGCACCCAGTAGGTCACTACGGGGTACAAGAGAGGCCTGTGGGGCGTCACAGTCTAATTGGACCTCAGTGACCCCTTTCGTCAGCGGGCCAATGTCAAAACTGTCCAAATGTTGGTCGTAGTTGGAAGAAGAAGCACTTCCCACCCACACAAACGAAATGGAAATGGGCTCCGTGAAGTCCTCTAATGATTCCAAACGGACACGCCACCGCAGAGGTCCCGAATACTGATCAGGGTTCTCACCTAGTAATTCAATCTCCAGCAACTGAACTAAGGCCGCTGACATGCTAGTTATATATATATATATATATATATTTATGTTTATTTGTGTGTGTCTGTGTATGCGAGGTTTAAAAGGAAAAGAAAAGGTGATAAAAATAACAGAAATAATGATAATAATAATAAAATCCTTCAATAAATAAGAAAAAAAGGGGGGGGGGAATAATATGGCAGGGAGTTTCGAGTTTCACAAATATTTGGGCGTTAGTCAGTTTATACAATCGGTACCAATAGTAATAAAAAAAAATAGTATTAAGAGCTTCTATGAAATTTAAAACAGTTGGCGAACGTCGCACTTTTCTGAGATAAAGAAACATTTTGTGATGATGTTTTCTTTAACAATAAATTTATAAAAAGCAGCCGTCAGAGACACCTTCAAAGTACCAAGGGCAGCGGACCATTCATCTTCTCTCCAGTAAAGAATCTCAGACTCGCCGGTAATGACCTTGTCGGTCCCTACAACAGATCGGGAAAAGAAGGAATACCACATATTATCAGCATCCCCTTGAAACCACTGGCGTACGGTGGCCAGTCGCCTTTTCGCTGCGGTCTCGTCCGGTCCGCTGGTCTGCTCCATTAAATGCACAACATCCGCAACGGAACTAAATATATACTCGAAAATGGTTCGCTCCGAGCAGGAGAGGGTTAAACAATCGCTCTCACGCTGACCTACTTGAAGGCATACGTAAAACGAAAACAGTCTGTCGGAACTGATGGAGAGATAAGGTGGTCTCTGGGAAAACAAATCGTCCCCATTCTCTTCACCGAAGCCAATGCGCACAATGTTGCCGTAGTAGTGGGATAAAGGGGTAGGTGGTATTGTTTTCTCTTTAGGGGGTAAATTAGGGGGCAATTGTACGTGGGAGACTTTTTTGCCTTTAAAATCATGTCTGAGATGGTACGGCACATTTGACGGCCGATGAGTCGAAAGATTTACCATGTCGGGGACGGAAACGTCATTGGGTGGTTGATAGCGGACCGGGTATTCCGAATTCTCTAAAATAGCCAAACAACGGCTGGAGAATTTGGTGGAGTTGAAATCAAACTGTTTGCGGAACGTAAGAAGACGGTCAAAGACAGTGTCACCCATGCTTTCCTTTCTAAACGAAAAGTCAGTGTACTCGGTGGCAAAAACACGGATACAGTCAGACCCCAACTCTTGGTCTGGAACAACAGTACTGTTGGAAAGACGAAACGGTGAGTGCTGCTCCTTTGGTTTCCCAAAGGAAAACGTTCGGTTGGCCGAGGGAAGTGGAATTTGGAACAGGCAAAAGTTCGAATCCTCTAGGAGTAGAAGAAAAAAGGTACCCTGAGCATTTTCACACGAATCGACAAACAACCCACAAAGGGAAGCGGGGTCCCCGACCGGTAACACGGAAAGTGTTTCCAATGAAGTATGCTCCACTGCTCGTCGTGATGTATTTTTCCCGTTCACCGTGTAGCGAGGAGGTTTAGAGGCGAAAAAAACCTTTGCCCGGGGGAACGAGGTAAGATTCGAACCCTTGGACGGCTTTAACGCATAAGCCACAAGGACAGACTGCAATGTGGGAAGATCAACACTATCCCAGATATGGAGAGACTCTGAAAGCGAACAAGAATCCCATCGTTGTATGATTCCCTCCCCACCCTCGGTGTCCTCCATCATAAACGAAGTGACGCACTGAACAAACTCAATTCCCAGAGACACAGGCGAAGCATTTCCGTCGCCCAGCAAACCCTTACGTTCGCACTCATTGATGTACACTTCCTGGGCGTGTTTATTGCGCACGACGCGTGACACACTAGTTGCCTTATACTGTGTAATGAAAAACGGAGGGAACACACGAGTCACCGTTCCCTCAACGGCAGGGACAAGACCTCCTTCGGGGTCAATAAGGGAAAATGGAAGAGGAGCAGGCTCCCTAAAGACAAACCCAACAGCCGTTTCGCCGTCCACGGGTCGAACACAATTATAGTTCAGGGAAAGCACAATCTCGTTTTCACATTCTGTGGGTGGGACGTTCGAAGAGAGCAGGAGACGACTTCCACAAATGGCTAGTTTTTGGCCAACAAATATTTTTCCCTCTTTTAGCAATTTCGTCAGCGGTAAATCTAACGAAGCTTTGGCATGATAAGTACCGTCACACAGGAACACAACGTTGGTATGCAAGGCGGATTTTTCTGTCGCACAGTTACTCACTGTCAAAATCATGAGGGACGCTGGAGAAACATCTCCCTCAGTTATTTTGCGAAGGACAGGTCGTTCACCCTCTACGAACTCTTTGTTGTACTTGAAGCACAGTAGGGCACCCACTAGAGTTGAGCTAAACAGACTACTCGCCGTTATTTGCTCCAGTTGTAGTATTTCTATCATGGCTGAGCGCACCGCGGCCCGACACCAATCCACACCGCAAAACTTACTCTGGCCTCCCAAAGATGTCAAAAAGCATTGCCAATTATATGCCTCAATCTTGTACGAGGGAGCATCCAGCTTCAGATACTTTTGAAAGTCAGGCGAGCAGTGAGGGGAGACTAAATCACTATAACGGTGAAACACATCATAAGGAGGAGGCGTCTTGATTACACTAGATTGAAATAGGTCGCTGTCAAACTGAAGAGATACTAAAGTCCCTTTAGGCACTTGGGCACTCCCCTTATCTGTAGTTGATTCCACTCTTTTGGTTAACTGCTGCGGAGGCACAAAGCCACGTCGAGAGTTCGAAGATAAAAGTGGCCTCCCGGGTGCCAATGCAGTCTTGACCAAAGTTTGGGACATATACATGCCGCCAGAAAGAGGGGGGGGTTCACTTGGGGTTTTCGCAGGAGGTGCAGTTTCTTGTGGCACCACCGGGGGATCAAAGAGGTTGGTGCGGCTCTGGACGTCGTGCAACGCCTTCTTGGAAATCGAAATCGGCTTTCCCCCGGCGGTCTGGAACAGAGAGGATGTCACCGACGGCGCGGAAACCGTGTCACTAGGGACCGCTTCTTTAGGTTCATCGGCAACAGGGGGGTCGAAGAGGTTGGTGCGGCTCTGGACATCGTGCAACGCCTTCTTGGAAATGGAAATTGGTTTTCCCCCAGCGGTCTGGAACAGAGAGGACGTCACCGACGGTGACTCTCTCACCTTGTCCATGCTGTCTGAATTTATATCCGCAGACGATGAGCGATCTCTTTTTACGGGAGGACTTTTAAAAAGAATATTATCACACATTGAACATGTCTTCCTCCTCGCCCTATTTAAATAGGAGCAATACGGACAAGCTATTTCACTCATCCTTATAAACAGAAAGAATAATAAAAAAAAAAAAGCGGGAAGTAAACCGTAGTACTGTTAACGCTCAACACACAAATGAGCAATAAAGGAGAAACAAGTCAACGTCCTAAAAAAAGCATAATAATAATAATAAAAAAAAAAAAAGCAAAAGTTTACGTTAAACCGAAACATAGGCCTCCCCGTCTGCGAACACATTTAACCTGCTCAAAATAGAGAGGGCGGAGTTCACGCAATCCCACAGCGGTCGGTCGGCGTAGCTAGGAAGGGAGTTGCCGGAAAGACTGACGTAGTGGTCAATTACGGAAGGTAATGAAAAGCAAAATCGCAAAAAGTATTCCATCGGCAAAACATGCGAAAGACGATACTGGGAGAATACCAGAGTGGGTATATCACTACGTTGCCTCTTATTTTGAGTCCTTTTTTAGTATGGATTGTTTTTCCTTTTCTTTCTGGTTAAGAAAACCNGCGTAGTACTTCCTCTCCTTCTGCGACATGAGTGAAATCGAACAAGCCTGTTCCATAGATTCGAGTAAAAAGCAAAAGCAATTATAAAGTGTGTCGGAGCTGTGTTCGCTATTGGCAGCATCATCCATAATATCCCCTCCGTGCACGGTAAAGAATTCAAAAACGGTAAGTACATTTTCAGAAAATGGAGGGACCGTATTTTCTGTCTCGACTAAAGATAAGTGGATCGACAACACCTTCAACAGGTTTGGAGGAAAAACTAAACGTTTTGAACTTTCCATTTTAATACGATGAGCTAAACACTAAAGAAAAAAAAGGGGGGGGGGCTTAAACCTCTTCGAAAACAGTCAAAGGGGGGAGAGAGGACGTTTTGTTGTTGTTGTTTTTGAGGCCTTTGTAAACAATAAATGTAGAAGGGGTACTCCCACAGTTATATTGCCAGCACTACTGGTACAATATGGTTAACTTTTTTTTATGTTTATTTAGTTATTTTTCGATATGAAATTAAAATCGCCATACATTCCTTCAATCCTAAAAAACAGAATTTTATAATGATAAAAAAAAAAAAAATACAGAAGTTACACTTTAATGGATACCTTTTTTTTCTCTTAATATTTCCGATTTATGCCCCAATTAGCATTCGGCAGGCTACGATATCGCAGGGGACGTGTTTTGCAGCAATCAACCAGTAGCCCTGACGCTCCACGGAGAACAAGAGGGCGTAGTCATATGCATAATCATACAACGGATTTTCTTCTTTGTGGGTATTCGTGCGATTAAGAAACTTGATCGCCTTTTTGAGATTATCCTTGTCGAGGCCCATTTGCTTGCTGATGTCGAACATCTTGTCTCTGGGTGTTATTTGATATACAATGGTGCAGCAAGACTCGCTCCACTCTCTGTGTGCTGATTCAGCCCGTGCAAACGCGCTGGCGCTTTCGGTGCCCTTTTTCGCCCACTTGTGTTTCTCTTGGCTGTAATTGTTCTTGTAATTTTGAAGCGCAATTTCGATTTCTTGCCGAGTAGATGGCTTCACTTCCCGGCACATTTTCTTTACGAAATTCTGCCGATCCGGCGGGGTGACCCCATCGCTGTACAGAGCATAGTTGTGAACTATGACAAAGTCCAGAGGCCAGTTGAGGTTCTTGTTCAATTCCTCCACCGCATTTTCTACAGAGGGAAAATACTGTGACAGATCCAAACAGCTGTCGATCGTGGTGACTTCATTAGCTTTCAAAGAAAAGGAGCTTGCCGTCTTCCACCGCGGGCGCGAGGGGCGGGTGTCCCCGTTCCCCTTGGCAGCCCTTGAGCTTTCGGCACTCAAGATCGCAGGATCGATATTGAGAGCGGAATTATTAGGGGCGCTGGCGGGGGATTTGGCGGGAGGCTGTGTTACTTTTTGGCTTCTGGGCATGGGAATGGCGATGGAGCCGCCACCAGCCCTCAGGGTTACAGTCGTCATAATGAACTGTATATCCTGACCACGAATTGACTCGGCAAAAGAGGAATCCTTCTGCGTTACAAACTTGGTAGTCTTCATCCACATAACCCAGGCGGAAGGAACTATTTTCTCCAGCCCCTCACTGACAAGGTCAGCAAACCCATTTTTTTCGCGATTTTGCTTCAGTTCTTTGTAAACATCAGAGGTAAAACTCAATTCTTCGCAGTCGTTGCTAAGAACAATAGTGCCGTCGTGGATTTGGTTCAAAAGAGCGTCTGTCAGTTGAATGGCCTTCTTACTTTTGGTCACAGTGTAATCCGCATTGACGACATTGATGTTGATCAATTGTTTTCCTCCTATATGAACTGGAAGTTGTACTAGTAACGCCTTTAGAGCTACATTATCCTTTTCACTGATGTTAATCTCCGAAGGCTCACATTGAAGGCCCTGGCGAAAGAATATGACCATGCTTTCATTTTTTTCACTAGGTGTCGTTTCGCACAACGCAAACATTTTTCGGATCAGTGGGGCACTCTTGAGTTTATCAAGTGGCGCGGAAGATATACTTTGAACCACCACAATGGTCGGGGCTTTGTTGCGAAACAATTCTATAATGACTTCCACATCTCCCTCAACTAACCTTTTAAAGTCAATGTTGCAAATGGAAATATTCTTCAGGTTGAAGTCACTACACACCGAAAGTCGCTTTTCACTCCACACCCCATCCTCAAAGTACTTTAACTTTAATGTTTGGGGAGACATGGGATTACTTTTTTGCGGCATTGCCTCAGAAAAAAAAAGACCAAAGAAAATATAAAAAAAAAAAAACTAGTGGACTAAAAAAAAAAAATGAAAAGGGGGTGGGGGAATTAGATTGATCAGCAGCCGGTGGAAAAAAAAAAAAGAGAAAGGGATGCCAAAGAATGAATGGAGTAAAACAGGCAAAAATTTATATATTTTAAAATGGTGAAATTATAATAAAATTTCTCTTCTTTTTTTTTTCCAAAAAAAAAAATGCGATACGACCTAAATCTTTACGGTCCACTATTAAACATTACTTTCTCGCTAAACCATTTCCATCTAAGCAATAAATAATATCCTCGGAAAGCAGTGGGGAGGACAGTGGGGGATTCGTGACGAAATACCGCGGGTATCCGTCTAACCCTTCGGACGTTGGGAATGGGCGAAATATACCGATAGCGACACAGGAGCGCTTCGATAAAAGAAAATGGAATGCGTCTCCAAAGGTTTGAAACTGCAACGTCTTATTACCGCATAATTTAAAGAGCAGCTGAGAATCATTTACTCGGTTGGTCCACATCGTTTTATCAAACATAATGGAAGTAGAACTTAAATTGAGGATCAGTTCGAAAAATCTGGCGATTCTAGAGTCTCGGTGGCAATGTACCATCAATGGGAGGAGCATATTGGAGGAAAAGCAACGGCCCATCATAAACGCTAATGTTTCCTGAAAATTTTGAACCCCTCTTTTGCGCCAGACAAGATCGTTATGAAACGGCGTCACCTTGACGGAAGAGGTGAGTGACTGCAATTCTACAACAATATTCTGTTCCGGCATCTCGTCTAATCCTTCTCTATTTTTCATATTCCATTCCAGTAGCTCTCGGATGCTATTTTCCACCGAAAAGATAGGGACATCGCCAAAATCTCTCGGGCCCATTTGAGAGCAGTAGAGGAGAATGCCGCGAACCTTTGAAGTTTTTCCCTCCGCGCTCAACGCAAAGCTAACATGGGCGTCCAATGAACCCTGACCCCTGATGTAGCGGATAGGTCGGTGGAATATGTCTTGCCACGTGGAAAGGAAGTCGGGAGAGTATCGTCGAAGGGTCAGAAGTGAAAGCTTGGAGTTGGCGTGGACGGAGCAGATACACTGAAACATTACAAATAATTCGTACTGGGCGATAGTTTGCGAAATAACATCCTCGTAGATGGAAACACTGGTCTTTCGCAAGATGGACGTCGTCTGATCGATAAATAAAAATACTTCGCTGTTTTCATCGTCTGCCTTTTCTGGCCGCGTGTGATCCAAAAAGTTTGCCTGATCATTTACTACTTCCGTTACGAAGGACAGAATCATACTCTCCAAGCTGTGCACCAAATTACGCTTTTCGTCCTCGCTGGTGTAGGGATCATCGACAGCCTCTTCATAACGCTTTAATAAATCAGTGGCTCCCTCAAATGAACGGCCGTCAAAGGAAATATCTTGTAAAGAAACGCCATCGATTACTTCCGGCATAAAATGAAGAGAGATGATCTTCTGCTTCAGATTTTCAAAAGCCTCTGCCTCTAGTGCGGCCCTGGAGACGGTAGGGGAAACAATGTCGTGAGTGTCATTGCGATAGGGGTAGAACACAGAGGCGGAGTTCATGTCCCGGCGGAGAAGCTCGTCGTCTCCCAGATCGCTACGAAAGTGTGAGCCGTAGTCGTATTGTTTGTCCTGAGGAAGGGGTTCGCTGGAGGAGAAAAACTGAAGCGCCCCGGCAAGACAGTTTCGGTTTCGCTCGTAGATCGCCATTAAAACGTCGCCCTCCGCCATGATGTAGTTCAAATTCAGTGACATCACTTGAGTGGAGCACTCCTCCACAGCAACCACCAATACGTCAAACTGCTTAAATCGATAAACCACCTCTGAAAGCTTTTCCCCCACGAACCGCTCTGGTACCACACAGCTACTCAGCACGTTACGCCGAGAATACTCGTACTGATTCTTCCAATCTTTTATACCATCCACACTCCAAAGATTTTCCGGTTCCTCGCCCTGCGCCCAAGCTGTCCTCACCAAATTCACAAGAAATGGAATAATACCCGGCAGTAAAAGAGAAGAGGCCATAATGTTCTTTTTGACGTGTTCATCAATCACCGAAGCGCGAAGACCTTTTAGCAATTTGGAGTGCAGTCCATAGCGCAGCCATACGTACTGGGGCAGATCCGGTAAAAAACGCTCGAAAATCAAAGAGCTCAGCATGACGTCGTCGTCCACACGGGAGGAATAGCCCTCTCGAATGGGGAAAATGATAACGCCAGCCGCATCAGCGGCCTGCATTCGCTTCAGTGCAAACGTATCGAGGTTGTCCGTTAATAAAAAGGTGCAACGAAGGCGGTAGGTGGGGTGTCTCCCAATACTATACACATCGGGAGAGAATTCCTTGTTACAGAAACAGACAGATTTCATCGGGTAAAGGCAGAACACTTCGTCGAGGATGGAAATGGCTTCCTCCCTTGTCACCAATCCATAGACAATAAAATGATTTTTTCGGCCTTTATAAGAACGGAAGGCCTTTAAAATCTTCGCCGTGGAACGAATGACTTGAATGAAGGTAGGCATCTTCGAGATAAAGACAAAGATGATAACGATCACAATGGCATACCCATCTTTTGTTTTGGGGGTAACATCACCAAACCCCACTGTAGTAACGGTAACCACAATGAAATAAACGGCCACCGCGAAATTAACGGGGTAATGCTGAAATGTCTGGTCAATTCTAAAAATACCCGAAGCGGTGAAGATCATGCAGATGAACACCGTCAACGGGCCGGCTGCCAAACGTACCAGATCGATCTTACGATTGCGTGTCGTCATAAGGGCGATGGAATCCAGAATGAACAAAAAGTATTGGCGGAGAGGCCAACAGCGCAAAAAGTAAGGAACGTAAAGCCGACTGACCCACCCTAACTCTGGACCAAAGGCAACAAAAAAGATGACAATTTGATAGATGGAGGTACTAACGACGACGATGATGGTGGAAATGCTCAGTGAATACGCGAAAAACAACTGGAGCAGTGATACAAAGGCCAGCACGGAGCGGGCGTAAAACCATCCACTATGTTCCTTCGAGTCGTAGTGCGTCCACGACACCTCGTTTGACACCGTTGACTGAACCAAGTAGAGGACCACATTTGCGAGTTCCACCAGGAACAGTAAAATCCACACACAAAGAGCGGCAACGGGGTACTGGCGAACGAAACGTTGGAAGTAATACTTTGGTCCCGTGATGAACCGAAACTCTTTCGAGTTGCCGTAATTAGACTGAGCGGTATAGTAGCTCTCATTTAGTTTTTCCGCCTCCGTTCCATTGGTATTACTGCGGCGAGCGGGCTGGGTCCTCCAGTACCTTCTTTGAGGGGGCATCTTTTGATGACTAACCCTAGACACTGTGAGATCGATAGGGTCTTCCACCCTCTTTTCCGCATGTTCACTCGGAAGGGGGAAAGCGGACATGTGAACAGGTATAAAAGATAAACAAGAAAAAAAGAAAAGCGCGGAATTAAACTGCACTACTATTTTTAGGGGATTGGAAAGGTGATAAAGGGGGAGAAAGAGGGTAACAGAACGTAAAGAATCAAAGTAAAAAAGATTTATTCAAAATCGCCAACAAAAAAAAAAAGTGTCATTGAAGTGAGACATATAATTGAACTCAAATGATGAAAAAAAAAAACTTTTGATACCTTAACCATTTCAACATAAATATAAAAAAGGGGGAGAAGGGAGAAAAGGGAGTTAAGGTTTCCCTACAATATTTTTTGCGTAATATATATAAATAGCTATATATCAGAGAAAGAAAAAAAAAGCTTACACTATCATGGGACTTACTGGAGGAATTTAACGCGACGACCAATGATAATGCCGAGAAGAAGCACCAGCACATAGGAGATAATAGAGCTGCAGTTGCAGTGACCGCCGCCACCGCACTTCTTGACGCTTCCTCCCTTTTTGGAGGTGAGGATGGCAACACCGGGGAGCACCTTACCCTCCAGCAGTTCCAGGGAGGCGCCACCGCCGGTGGACACATGGGACATCTTGCCGGACTCGCCGCTGAGCTCAGCCGCACTGGCACTGTCGCCACCGCCGATAATGCTCAGCAGGCCGCTCTTCTGGGTACCGTCGCCCATCGCCTTCGCGATCGCAAACGTACCCTTGGAGTAGCACTCCATCTCGAACACACCCATGGGGCCGTTCCAGATCGCGCTCTTGCTCTTGGACACCACAGCAACGTAGTTCTTGATCGTCTTGGGGCCGATATCTAAGCCCATGTTGCCATCGGGGATATCCACGCCTTCAGTGACGAGGGGGGAATCCACCGCCTTGAACTCCTTGTTGCACACGTGGTCCACGGGGAGCAGCACCTCCACCTTGCGCTCCTTGGCCTTGGCGAGAAGAGAG
>AUXL01000070.1:0-22863 GCA_000482185.1 Angomonas desouzai | reverse complement strand
AGTCTTTTCATTTTTTTTTATTTTAAATTGCGCCCCCTTTTTCTTTCTAGAAATTTTATATTCTCGTTCTGTTCAATCCTTTGGAGTAAATAAAAAAACACTCTATCTTCTATATATTTCCGCACCACATCCGGCGATCTTTTATTTCTTTTACTCTGTTCGTTGCTGCCGTAAGACATACAATATATTTCTTCTTTTCTGCACTATCCTCATGGCGTTTGCACCCCTTCTAGGCTGTTTGATCGCACTACTGTGCGTGATTGTGATATCGGGCCTCTTTTGGTACGTCGGGATCCGCACCCGCTCCCAGCAGGGCAAAGTCCTCTACATGCCAGACAGCCCCCCCGGCAGTCGCGACAACGTGGAGTCCCCCATCCACCTTGGCATCCCCCTCGCCGAGGATATTAGTGTCCCCACCGTGGACGGCGCCTTTCTGAGGGGCTTCATTATATGGCCAGTGCAGGTCCCCCCTCCCTCGAACCGCCACCTCTCGCACGAGCACTTGAGCGTGTCCAGCGACGCCCTTCCTGGTGCTGGCATGGAGCGCAGTCAGCCCTCTCTGTTCACCGCCCGAGAGGAGTGCATCAAGGGGGAGAGTGCGGTGGTGCAGTACCCTAGCGCGGCGGAGAGCTCGCGGCGCTCCTTCCCCTTTATTCTCTACTTCCACGGTAATGCCGGGAATGTGGGACACCGCATCGGGCTCGCGGAGATGCTCGTTACGGAGCTGGACTGTGCGGTGATGGTGATCGACTACCGGGGGTTCGGGGCGAGCAGCTCCATGGAGCCGACGCAGAGCGGCCTCGAGCGCGACGCACAGGCCTGCCTCGACTTCATCTGGGATGACCCCCGCGTCCCTCACGACCAAATCTACGTGATGGGCACCAGTCTCGGCGGCGCGGTCGCCATCGCCCTCTCGTCGAAGCGCTGCAACCAATCCAAAATACGGGGTGTCATTATCGAGAACACCTTCACCTCCATTAGCGACATGACCTCCGCCCTCGGCTCCCCCCTGATCGACCACGCCGTCCCCCACTGTAGCTGTCTGGCCAAGTGCTGCTTCAACTTCTACATCAAACCCCTCGTCCTTCAGCTCAGCTGGAATAGTATCGGCCGCATTCCAAAGATCACCTCTCCGATTTTGTTTCTGGCGGGAAAGAAGGATGAGCTGATTCCACCGGAGCAGATGCTACGACTGTATGAGAAGTCCCGGAAGCACAACCCCACCAAGGCCATTCGGCAGTTTGTAGACTTTGAAGAGGGCACCCATAATGACCTCCCGGCGGAGGACGACTACTGTAACACGATTCGTCGGTTCATCCATGCGGTGGATCAGGGTGAGAATGCCGTGTCTAACAGTGGGACCGTGTGAGGAAAAATACCTTCCCACTCTAACGGACACTCGAATCAATAAAATAAAATAAAAAGTATACCCAACTGCAAAGAGTCAAGGAAACCTTGATCCGATTAAACTAAATGATTCAATTCTATACATTCTAAACTTGTATACATATAATAATAAATATACATAAATAAATGAACTTATTCTCTTCTTGTGTAGTTTTGTAGGTATTTACCCGCGTACTTTCCTCGCCGTTGTTACTATTTTTTGTTGCCCCCCCTTCCGTTTGGTAGTTCTCTTTTCACATTTCTGTAGTACTAGCTAGTCCTTTCATCACAATTTGATGTCAGAGGAGCAAAAGTGGGAAAACATTAAAGGCGCGCAGCTGCACCCGGCGACGCTCTCCTTCGTACGAGAGGGACTTCAGTTTCAGCACATGGCCCCTGTTCAGGCCCGCACCATCCCCCTCTTTCTCACCAACTACGACGTGGTGGTGGAGGCGGTGACAGGGAGCGGCAAGACACTGGCCTACCTGATCCCGTGCCTGGAGATGCTACTGAAGCCGTCTTCTAGAACGTTTTGTAAGGATCACAAAAACGCGGTGGTGGCGGTGGTTGTCTTGCCCTCGAGGGAGCTGGCGCAACAGGTGTTTCAAATTACAAAAAAGATGCTCAACTTTGTGAATAATGAGTATAAGCCAGGGGAGGCGGCGGCTGTAGGAGAGAGCGCGGACGGCAACACCCAAAAGAAACAAAAGAAAGGCGGCAATAACAACAATAAGGAGGACGGAAGCGAGTTGCCCATCTACTCTTGTCAGTGCTACATTGGCGGTCGCAGTATTGAGGTGGATACGAACGACTTCATGAAAAGGGGCGGTAATGTCATTATCGGCACCCCAGGTCGTCTCTACGAGTTATTTGTCTCCTCAAAGTATTCCACCTTGTTTAACTTTAGCGGCCTAGAGCTTCTCATCCTGGATGAGGCGGATAAATTATTAGAGTTCGGCTTCAAGACCAAGCTGGATGCCATGCTGAAGCGACTGCCGAAGCAGCGGCGCACCGGTCTCTTTAGTGCTACACAGACGAAGGAGCTGGCCGAGTTGGCCCGTGCAGGGATGCGGAACCCTGTTTCCGTCACCGTCCGTCTGCGCAACCTGAGCACCAACACCCAGGACGGCACCAAGCCGCAGATTCCAGATCAGCTGACCAACTACTACGCCTTCACCACCGCGTCGCAAAAGCTGGACCGTCTATTAGAGTTTTTGGAGACGCACAAGGAGCAGAAAGTGTTAGTCTACGTCATGACCTGTGCTAGCGTGGACTGGCTCTATGAGGCGCTGGCCCATGTTTTACTTAAGGATAGCGACTTCCCGGTGTTTGGGCTGCACGGTCAGATGAAGCTAGAGAAGCGACAGCAGGTCCACCGCCAGGTGACCAAGGCGACGAAAGGGGTACTAGTCTGCACCGATGTGGCGGCCCGTGGTCTCGATATCCCCGAGGTGGGGGTGGTGGTGCAGTATGACCCTCCGGTGGACCCCAGCACCTTCATCCACCGTATCGGCCGTACCGCACGTATGGGCCGGCAGGGTATGAGCTGCGTGTTTCTCATGCCGCAGGAGTTTGAGTATGTCGCCTTTATGAGTCTCCAAAACGTCCCCTTAAATCCCCTCGATGAGGAACGAGATAGCATGGAGAATGCGCGAGAAGTGCTTTCCCACCTGAATGCGAAACGAACGCTCCTTAGCTCCAAAATGCCCGACAAGCGAAAGAAGATTCACCAAGCGCACCGGGAAAAATTGTTGAGCCGCAAGGAGCGGAGGGAGAAGCTGAAGGAGGAAAGGGAGGCCCAGAAGAAGGGCATGAACACCAAAATGGCAAAGAAGGGCACTGTGCTGGGAGAGATGTGTGACAGTGCGGCGGTATTGGCACTCCGTCGATATGCCATGAAGAATGAAAAGATCATGAACCTCGCCGCGCGTGCCTTTGTGTCTTTTATCCGTGCCTACAAGGAGCACGAGTGCCGTTACATCTTTCAGTTACAGCACATTGACCTCACCGATCTCACCCACGGCTTCGGCCTCTTCAAGGTGCCCAGCTGTGGTGAAATCAAACACATGCAAATCCTTAAGATCCCCCTGCAGGAGGAGTTCACCCCCTTTCTACAGGTGTTGGCCGACAAGACCAGAGAGAAACGGGCCCGTGAGGCGGAGGAGAGAGAGAAGGGCGCCGCCGGGGAGGAGGAGGACGAGGATGAGGCGACCAAGCGTTTCCGCACGGAGCGTAACGCTAAACTAGAGGCGCTGAAGTCCGTCAACATGTCCAAGAATGAGCGAAGTAGGGCGTGGAAGGAGGCGGAGCTCAGTGAGCTGCTCAAGGATAGTTATTACGTCAAGAAGGAGAAGATGGGTCGGCTGGGTGGTCGCGCGGTGGATGAGAAACTCGGCGTCGACGCTATTGAGAACGCCCTCTTGAGTACGAGGGAGCGAAAGGAGGCCAAGATTATCCGAACGAAGCGAAAGCGCTAAAGCAGACGTCAAAAGGTGGTGGCCCCACAACAACAATAATAATAAAAAAATATAATATAACCGTTTAATTCACTGTTTATAACGATTTTTTTTTTTTTTTTTCTTCTATCTCGGTGCCTTCTTTTTCTGTCTTTTCTACCTGTGTGTTCTCAGTATTTTTGGAGTGCTGCTGTTATTGTTTTCGTGTTCTCTCTCCTCTTTTCCCTTTTTTCCTGTAGCCCTTGTTGGACCGTCATTGATCACACCAACAACAGAGAAGCAAAAAAAAAAAAAAGGAAAAAGTGGGTAGTGCGCCTCTTTGGCGCATTATTACCTCTGTTACAAACATCTTTTTTTTTTCTCTATTCAGTTGCTTCTTCCATTGAAATCGAGGGTTTAGCATGTTCAAGAATTATTATAGCATTTTAGGTGTCCCCCCTTCCGCCTCTGGGGAGGACGTGCGCGTCGCCTTCCGCGCCTTAGCGCTTCAGTATCACCCCGATAAAACAGCAGGCTCTAGCTCTCCCGTCAACTACACCGAGATCCAAGAGGCCTACGACGTCTTGAGCGATGTCGGCCGGCGGTATCTCTATGATATGAACTATAGTGAGTACGTGCAGCAGATGCACCGCCAGGCGGCGGAGGCGGAGCGGCTCGCACAGGAGGCGGAACTGAGGGAGACGATGGCGCGGGAGAGGGAGCGGGACCGTATCATCCAGCAGCAACTAGAGCGGGAGAGGAAACACCCCCCTGTTCCCAATCTAGAGTCCACCCTTCCCCTCTTCACGATGGACCAGGAGCAGTTTAGGAAGACGACGACGCGACGAGAGGAGCCGCCGAAGCGAAAGCCGCCGTTGCCCCCTCGTGCAAAGGAGACGAGAGAGTCACTGCCCCCCGCGAGTTCCGCCCCGCCGTCCCAGGTAGCAAGCCCCCGAGGGGAGGCACCGACACCTCTGAGCTGCTCCAACGTCCCCCTCGAGCCCCCTGACCACAGTTTCACCAGCGTCACCTCGGAGGACGACCGCTTACATCTCCCGCCGCAAAAGGCGAAGCGAAAGAGCCGTTCCCTCCCACCCCCTCAGCGCCTGCGCCGGTTCACCCCGCGCTCCTCTAATACTACCACCACCGCCAACACCACGTTGCCCTCCATCTCCATGACCAAAACCGTGAGCCTTTCCTTCTCGGATATGCTGTCCAAGGAGGGGACGAAAAAGAAGAAGCCGTCCGCGGATCAAGGGAAGCGACCAGAGTACTATGAACGGAAGGCCATTGAAAAGACCTTCAAGACTTTTTTCTCTCCTGAGCTCTCCCGTTCAGAGTAGTGTGGCCTGACTTTCTGATTTCTATTATTGCGGATCCGTCTTCCTTTCCGCCGAAATAATGAAATAATAAAAAAGAGTAGAAACACCCGTGTTCTGCGGTTACTCTAAGGATGTCGGCGTCATTCCCCTCCCCTCCGTCCTTTCAATTTGTATATTATTACTGCCATTCTGTATGTTATTCAATTCCTTATATTTACATATGTATCATAATTTTTTTTTTTAAATTTGTCTACTACGTACACTTTTTTTTTTTTATTTTCCTTACTTTTCAAGTGGACTACTCTGTTCCTTCCAGATACAAACATTGCTCACTTCCCCCCTTTCTCTCGATGATAGTAAAATCATAGAATAACATAAAAAGTAAAAAGTAGTTTCCAAATGATTGGAACAGTAGACGCGATTGACTACGACAGCGACGGTAAGCGCGTACTCAAGGTAGTCCTTCGCTTCCCTCCCACGAGGGGGAGCAATGGAAAGGAACAGATCAAGGAGTTAGTGACCTGCGAGCACATTGGCCAGGGGTCCTTTGGTACCGTGTACCGCGCTCTCTGCGAGGGGTATGAGAATCTCGCCGTGAAGATATCCACCGGCAAGGCCACCCGCCTGCGTCAGGAGCTTGAGGTGCTGTCCAAGGTGTGCACGCAGGGAAAGCTGTTGCTCCCACGGTTTGAGTTCGGCGCACTGAACAAGCAGGCGGATCTGATCGTCATTGGGATGGAGCTCTGTGTGCCGAGTACACTGCACGAGCTGTTGCTGACGACGAAGCTGACCAACGAGGCGGATATGCTGTACATTGGCTACCAATGCGCCCAGACCATTGGTTACGTCCACGAGCAGAAATGTATTCATAGAGATATCAAATTACAGAACTATGTGTTTGACCTTAACGGGAATGTGAAGCTGATTGACTTTGGCCTGGCGTGCAGCTCGCTGAAGCCGCCGGCGGGGGATGTGGTGGCGGGGACGGTGTCCTTCATGTCACCTGAAATGGCTCACAATGCGTTATACCGCGACAAGCGGGTTAGTGTGGGGGCGGCGGCGGATATTTGGTCCCTTGGAATTGTCTTGTTCTCCATCTTTACCCAACGCAATCCGTACCCCATCCACGACGACGGCAACGGAGAGGATCCAAAGGGCATGAATGAAAAGTTGCTACGACGGGTCGCTGCGGGGCAGTGGAGCTGGCCCGCCGACGGCGCCCCTTCCCCCGACCTCAAGCGTCTTGTAGAGAGCCTTCTGGTTGTGAACCCCGAGAAGAGACCCACCATTGTCGAGGTCCTAAAGAACAAGACGTGGAATATGCGCCGTCGCTCCTCCCCCGCGGCCCTCACCGCGTTTCTAGGCGTACAGGATGACTTTTTTCTGTCCCACGATGAGGAGCACTTGTTGCGGGCGGTGGAGCAGCGTAGTGCGGGGGTGGCGGCGTCCATGATGCAGGAGCGGCAGCGCAGCGCAGATTCCCACTCCTCCGAGGATATTGTAGGAAAGGAAGAATTGAAAGTGGTGGAACACGGGGACGCGATGGAGGGCGCACCGGGACTGCACGTCTATGATGTACGCGCCAGCAATCGCAAAAAGGCCAAACCTATTCGCGACATTTCACAAGTCATTGAAGATCACGTCAAGGAAAAGTCCAAGTCGAGGCGCGGCAAGAGTCTCCGCACCGCGGAGCCCAGCAGAACTAGCTCTCTCGGCAGCACCGGGAGTCACCTACACAAAAAGAAAAAGAAGGAAGAGATGCGGGAGCGGAGTCCCACCCCTCCCCCTACCTCTGTGGTGTTGTTTAGTCAAGACAGCACGGTACAGGACGAAAGCCGCAATGCCGCCACCCCGGTCAACGCCTCCTCGTCGATTGAGGCCTCTGGTGGAAAGAAGGAGAGAGCCCCCAGCACAGAGCTAGTCACGGAGCGCGCTCAAAAAAAGAAGCCCGCCAACCCCTCCAAGTCTTCCTCCCGCGGCGTGTTGCGTCAGCCCTCTTCTTCCATTCTGCGAAGTGTCGAACGAGAGGACGTCTCGACGAAAGAAAAGAAAAGATCCGCCGTCACAAAAGCGGTATCGCAGGCCAGGTCCAAGAAGGCGGTCAGCAGTGCGGCCACCCCTTCTCGTCTGACCGGTACACACAAGTTGTTGGTTGAAATGGAACAGAATCAGTTCATAGAGCAGGAGACCGCCTGTCGAGCGGCGTTGGGTGGTTTGCTCCTCCTTGAGCACGCCAGCCTGATTGAGTACATCTATCTTGTTATGGTGGAGGATGTGGAATGGTACAACTTGAGCTGGCTGGCGGAGCAGCAGGTGCAGTCCGCGGCACACGACCACGTGTTTACCTTTGTCAAGGATATAGGGAAATACCCCAACTACTACGAAGGATTCGTGTGCGATATGTGCGGATACGACTACCTCCCAACTGGAAAAACGACGTTGCACTTTTACCACTGCATCTGTGGAAGAGACTTTTGCGAGTACTGCTACCCATTGTACAAGGAAAAGTGCACCTGCGAGTGCTGCCACAAGACACACCCCAATAGTGTCGCCCTCCGCGATCATTTGCGTCACATGGAGAAGGTAAAGAAGTCGGTTGGCGAATCCCTAGGCGGCCAAAGGCGTCTGCCCGGGGCGGCCCCCGTCTCCCTCTCCCCGTCGCCAGTGCCGTCCCTCCGTCCCTCCATCTCCCCTCCCCGCAAGGCCGCCGCTAGGAAGGGAAAGAAAGCTCCAGCCAAGAAGGCGTCCCCCTCCCCCGCCTTGCCTCCCCGCCCAAGCTCGGTTCCCCGCTGAAGCGAGGGAAGGGGGCCAAGAAGGCCGCCAAGGCCTCCCCCCCACCCACCCACATGTCCATCGCCGCGATGGCGCAGACGAGTTCAACCGCCCCCAAGCGACGAGGGAGCAGTGCTCGCCTCAAGACGGTGGAGAAGGTGGCCGAGGGCCCTTGGAAGCCGTTTGCGAAGATGAACAAGGAGCGGGAGGCCACCAAGCAGGTCAACACGCCTACCCCGGAGGAGCGAGAGGCCCTGCTGAACGGCGAGTGGATCCGCCACTTTTATTACTACCCCCCAGACGATGAGAGGTTCTTCGCGTTAGTCTACCACGCCCAGCCCGGCCGCACCGGCTCCGTCTTTCTCTCCGCTGATTTTGAAATTCACTCCTCCATCATTTCTCCTTTGGAGAGAGAGCTGTTCATCGTGGATGAGACCGACATGAACGAGGGCAATGATTTGACCCGTGTCTGCACCCTCGCCCAGGCCCGCGCCCACCCCGACATCAGCGGACTCTTTCAAGAAATGCAAGAGATCGCGACACACGACACCAATCAGCTCAAGACGCGGGCGCCGATGCGGGTGGCGATCTACCAAACCTCCCGCAACGCTTACAGCTGCAGAGGGGACCCGTATTTATACATTCGATGGTTCCGCTCCAACGCGGATGGGTCTCTTTTTGTGTTTCTCCTCTCCAACGGGGCGATGCAGGCGTTTGTGAGGAACGAGTATGAGATTCGATTTTTTGAGGAGCACCGAAAGTTTATCATTCGACCCAATGGTGTTTGCGAGAAGATTGACGAGGCGAATTTCCCCTTAGGACCTGAACTGAACAAGTTGTTGTACGATTCGGTGGTGTAGCTCAACTTTTCCTTCTCTTCCCCCCCCCCCCCATAGACCGTATAATATTTGATACAGTATTCTTTTTCTTTTTCTTTCTTTTAAATCTATTATAGAACTGTTATGTGTGACTCTTGTGCTACTTTACCAACAATACTCTTCAGAATATACAGATGCACACGCATTCTCTCTCTCACACACACATCCACTCATACATTATCCACCTCTATATGCTACTGTATATAATTTTTTAGTGTGACTATTATGTTACTTTTCTTTTGTGCCAAATGTAACTTTTAGTTGTTTTTGTTGTCTCCTTAGCTACTTCACTATTTCCCTACTTTCCCCCCTCTTTTTATTTGTTCTAAAAAGCGGTTTTTTATTTCTCCATGTCTCAGTCTACCTTCAGAGAGCGCACCCTCGCGACCCGCTATCAGCAGCGCCAGCAGCTCCCCCAGAGCTTCCCTGATATCTTGAAGGAGTACGCCAGAGAGGTGTTGCGGGCGCAGCCGGATGATATTCTGTCCTGGAGTGCGGAGTACTTCAAGGCGCTGGCCCTCGATGCGGACCCCTCCGCCCCCCGCAGCGCGGGCAGTGCCGGCAACCGCCCTGGCCTGCAGTCCCCCGATCCCGACCCGGAGAGAGAGGACCTCTTACTCTCCATGATTGCCGCCTTTAAGCAGAACGACGGGAACGGCGACGGCCGCCTCTACTCCCGCATCATGAAGCGTGTCCTAACGCAAGACTTTGACCTCTCCCCTAAGCAAGCGCTCTACATCCTCACCAGCGAGTACGCCGAGGTCGCCGACGACGACACTTTGGAGTACACCCGCTTCGCCCGGGAGGCCTCTCTTGCGGTGCAGTTCTTCCAAAAGTCCCGCCAGGACTTTCCCGAGCTCTCCGAGGAAGAGGTACCACTGGCGCACGGCATGAGCCGTAACGATATTGTGAAGCTCTTTCTCCCGCAGTTCCGCCGACTGGATACGCAGAACTCGGGTCTTATTACCTTTAGTGACTTCCGTGAAGTGCTGAACAACGCCGCCATTCAGCTCACGAACCGCGATATCCGTCTGCTATGCGTAGAGTGCGACCGCAGCCGACCGAACGATGAAATCGCCTATGAAAAGGAAGTGGAGGAAATGTTCCCTCGTCTGGTCTTAGGGGAACAGTTTGAGCAATTTGACAAGAGCCTGTAATAGAAGGGAAAAAAAGAAAAAAGAAAAAGAGAAGTAAATCCTTAAGCGGTTTCTCTTCTTTTTTTTTTTTTTTTTGACTGTATGTAATCTACTACTCTCTCTCTTGAATGTAAAAAGAGAAAAATGTAAAATGTAAAACATAAAACCATTTGAGACGAATATCTGCACTCCCCTTGTTGACGAACTCTGTGTGCTTCGTGAAAATTATATTTCTCCCCGTTCCAACTAGTAATATTTACAGTCCATTTCTTAGTTTTGTTTAAATAGTTGTTCTATAACCAAAAATGCCAACATTACAAGTAGAATACTCCAAGTCGGCACGGTCGGCGTGTAGCGCGTGCAAAGAAAAACTAGTCAAACACGAACTCCGTATCGGTACGATGATTGTCATTGGTGACGTAGAGAGCTACAAGTGGCGTCATCTCTGCTGCTTCACCGACCGCCAGCTCAAGAACGCCCAGGCGAGCGGGGATATTGACAACATCAACGGCTACGACGGCCTGGCCCCAAAGGACAAGGAACTCGTCAATGAGATGAAAAAAGGGAACCTCATTGGTAAGATGTCGATCAAAGGACAGGTGGGAGATATTATGAACTCTGCGGAGGCGGCGACGTTAGGGGCGAAGGCGAAGGCCCCCGCCAAGCGGGGCAGGGCGGGCAGTGAGGGAGAGGAGGGGACGCCGAAGAAGGCCGCACCGAAACGGTCTAGAGCGAAGAAGGCGGCGCCGGTGGAGGAGGAAGTGCACTCTGACAGCACGGAGGAGTACGAGGTGGCACTGGAGAAGTGCGGGGATAAGACGCCTTGCCCTTACGGTACTTCTTGCTTTAGAACAGACCCCACCCACTTTGCGCAGTACTCCCACGGGGAGACCGAGGAGGGAGGCAAGGAGGTGGTCCGTCCGGTGATTAAGCGGAAGCTGAAGTAAGACGTGCTAACGATATTTTTTTGTTTTATTTTTGATTGAATTGCTTCACTCTACGTTGCTTTATAGTTGATGACTTTTTAAAACGCACACAACTACGGTTTCCTCTCTCCCTCCCTTTTTTTTTTCAAGAAGAGAACGAAATGGATGTTCATACGTTGTTAGCCCTTGCACAAGGTGCGGTGGACTCTGGCAATGTGAAGGCCGCGACCGAGTTCTACGACATCGCCCTGCAACAGTACCCCAACGCAGAGGAGGTGCTGGAGGCCTACGCGGAAGTCCTCATCCACTATGCCGGGGATGTGGGGAGGGCACAGCAGCTGCTCCGACACGCTATAGAGGTGTGCCCCGACCACGGGTACGTCAAGTACCTCAACCTCGCCCAGTTGGTGGAGGCGCGAGAGGCCCTGCAGTGCTACTCCAAGGCGTATGAGCTCGCGGATCGCATGCTGGGACAGATGCGTAAGAAGCGCGCCAAGGCCACACTGAAGGAGACGATGAGTACCATGTGCTCTGCGGTGGCGGAGCTGTATCTCACCGACCTCTGCTTTGACGAGGACGCGGAACAGCAGTGCGAGCAGGCGGTGCTGCGGGCAATCGCGCTCAATGAACAGAGCGTGGAGGCCCATCAGGTGTGCGCTTCGCTACGACTGAGTCAGGTCCGACCCGAGGAGGCGTTGGCGGAACTCCGCCGTGCCGTGGAGCTGACCCACACCCTGAGTGAGGAGCATCAGCCCACCTATGAGTCAAAGGTAGAGCTCGGCCGTCTCCTGATGCAGGTCTCCCCCGAGGACGCCTTCCCCTATCTACTAGAGGTGCTGCAGCACGGCGACAACAACCCCTATGTGTGGTTCCTGCTAGGCGAGTGTGCCCGCCTGCGGAAACGCTTCCTAGACGCCGCCCGCCTCCTCCGCCGGTCCCGTGTGATGCTCGTCGCCTCCGACGGCGACCCCCAGGCGATCCAGGAGGTGGACGAGGCGATCAATGCGCTGGTGCAGGAGATGGGCCCGGAGGCGGCGGCCGCCATCACCGACCTCGACCACCCCAACCCGCTGGAGCTGCTTGACCCCGAGGACTACCGCGATGAGGAGCAGTATGAAGACATTCTAGATGAGCCGGAGTGGGAGGGGGAAGAGGAGGAGGAGGTGTAGGGGCGATGAAGCATCACGAAGGTCTGATCATGCTATAAAAATATTATATATTAAAAAATATTTCCACGATTAACTTATTATACCATTCTGATAATGCACTAAAAAAGCTGATGCTGTACCGTTTTGTTGTTGGGCTTAGATTTTACCTTTGCCGGTATTTTTGATATTTTGGTGGTTTGTTTACTCAACACTCGCTAATCTTTTTTCTCTTTTTATTTCGCTTTTCTTTTACAGGGTTTATCCCCGACCTAAGATTTACACATAATACAGCTTTGCTTACTGATTTATTAATTTTATACGCTGTTTTGGCTATACATTTTCCCCCCGTTTAGATCCCCATGACGTCTAGCTTTTTCGTCAACAAAAGGGCCATAGAGGTGGACAGCGAGGACGACAGTGACCACTACCGTAGACCCGCGACCGGGGTATGCGACCATGCATCAAGGGAACCGACGCCCTCCCGCCGCCTCCCCCCGCTCCGACAATGACAGTAGTGTAGAGGAGATTGTGCAGCGGGCCCTACAGGGACACTATGGCACCCAACAGAAGGAGTACGAGAATGCGCTCCTCTTCAACCACAGAGGGGCGCGACCGACCACGCGGCCTTCCTTATACACCAGGGCCAACACCATCCAGCGCCCCGGACGGCCCCGGTCCGTCTCCCTCGGTGGGTTCCGGGGTGGGGAGGACAGCGGCCTCTCTTCTAGCTCCGACGTCCAGGCCGACGAGGAGTACTTGGAGAGAGTGCACCGAGAGCTGCGAGCGATGCAGGTGCCCGCCCACCACGCCGCCAAGCCGATGGCACACGTACACCGGGAGCAGTACGGCACACGGAAGGGGGAGGGCCAGTCGATAGGGAAGAGAGGGGTGAAATTAGACTCTGCCGCGATGAACCGGTTGACCGCACCGAATAAGTTAATGAAGGCGCGTCAGACAGAAAAGTACGAAAAGAAAAAGGAAAGGGAGGAGGCGGAGGAAGCGGCCCGCCGTAAACGCCGACCGCCCTCCCCCAACCCCCTCTCTCTGGCTGCGGGGAAGCGACTGTACTTGCAGGCTAACGCTCTTCGAAGAGATTTAGCGGAGAAGCAAAAGGAAAAACAGGAGCAGGAAAAGGAGAATGAAGAGGAGTATCCATTCCAGCCGACCCTTTCCCGCTATACCCGCCACCTCACGGAGGACGGATATATCCCGTTAGAGGAACGCACCAACGACGCGCGGGAGAGGATGGAGCGGCTCCGACTAGAGAAGGAGGCGGCCACCGTCAAGAACCTCACCTTTCGCCCCACCCTCTCTCCCGGCTCTCGCCAAATCGCGGCCGAGTCACGGGCCCCATTCGGCGAGGTGGGCGAGCGCCTCTACGCCGAGGGCGGGGAGCGGCTGATACGGGAGCAGGTGCGGCGGCGCCGGGAGGAGCAGCGGGCGCAGAGCCAGACGGTGGGGCGGCGATCCATTAGCCGTCGCCAGGTGGAGGACCTCACGAACCGCATGTCGGAGTGGCAGCAGCGGCGGGAGGAGCGGCGACATCGGCTGCAAGAGGAGGCGGAGGGGAAGATTCACGGGGAGACGGCCAGCTCGACAGGGACGGAGCACAAGATGCGCCGTTACCCCTCCGCCCCTTCGCGCCCCTCCTCCACTCCCTCCGAGACCAGAGGGAAGTCGGCCCGTCTCTCCAAGTCGCCCAGTCAAGCCAGCACCAAAGCCCCTTCTCTCACCCGTGCCGCCTCCGTCGGCGCCCACTCTCCTCATGACCGTAGCAAGCATCCCTACTACTCCGAGAATAAAACGCTCTCCCGCAGCCCCTCGGCCACCCCCAGCACCGGGCCCTCTCCCCCCGACCCTCTAGCGAGGACCCGTCTGGAGGTGCTCCGCAACCCTCTCTATCAAGAGATGCGAACGATTCGCTTCGGCGCCCTCTTCTACAAGTACGCCCCCACCCACAGCGACACCGTCACCCTGCAGCAGGTCCGGGCGCAAGTAGAGCAGTACTACCAAGAGGACAGTGGGGTGCTCGCGGCTCTACTGGATCGACTGCGGGTGGAGGAGAGCGAAAAGGAACCACAAAACAAATCCCGTCGGGAGAAAAAGACCGATGGCGCATTGGAGCGCATTCCATTGGAGAAGTCGCGGTTTGTTTCGCTTCTCCAACAGTACGAGTCCCTTCACGGCGCCCAGCCTTGGGCGAGGACGGAGAAGGACAATTTGCTCTTTCCACTCTTTCCCACTCCCGCCGTCAATGATGAACCGAAGGCGGTCCCTCCGACTGCCACCGCCCTGACAGCTGCGGTACCCAAGGTCACCGATGTGAGCACCACCAGCTCCGGTCGGAGAATACTCCTCGAGAGACCTCAAACGGTGTACACCACTTCCGACTTTGAGCACTACCGCTCCCTCACTCGCCAGATCCACAGCGGAGAGCAGAAGGAGGACGCGCCACGCTACACCGTCAGTGCACCGGAGAAGAGCGCCAAAGAGGTGACGGACGCGATTCGGTCCTCTCGTAAAAAAGAGGGAAATAATCAAAAGGAAAAGAACTCTTCCAAACCCTCCAAGCCGACCCAATCTGGCACATCTCGGCCACCCTCCAAGTCTCGTACCGCAGCGCCAAAGGAGCAGAAGGCCACCCGCCGTGCCGCCTCCTCCGACGCCTCCTACGCCAAGCCGCTGCAGCGGACCCGATCCGCTGAGAAGGCCCCCGCCGAGGAGCCGTATCCCTTCCGACCCTCTCTGAGTCACAAGACGATTGAGCTGAGTCGAATTAATGAGGAAAAGAGGCGCAATTACCTGGAGGCGAAGGCGCTTCGACAGAAGGAACTGCACCTCTTGTTGGAGAACCAGAAGCCCAGTGCCACGACCACCACTACTAAACCCACAGACCACAAGGCAAAGAAGAAGGAGACCCCTAGTGTTCCTACCAAACAACAGAAGGTTCCCTCAGGAGATAATAGCACGCAGACCGTCCAGCTCTCCCCCCTCCCCCCTTCCCGTGACTCCCCTGTGACGGCCACCCCTATCCGACGGAGCCCCACCACCGGCAAGGCGGCGGGGGAGGGCAGAAGTCCCTCCATCGAGCTCTCGAGTCTGTCCAGCGAGGATGAGGTGTCCAGGGGGGCGACGGCGACGATGCCTCACCCCTCCCAGGGCGCCGCCCCCCGACACAGCCCGAGTGGCAGTAGTAAACTACCAGAACAGTACACCAACTTGGAAGAGGTGGAGGCGGAGCTGAGGGAGATGGATTTGCTGTTCGACGCTTTATACCGGAAGGCTCATGCACTCTGAGACGGGTTTCTCAGTCTTTGTTTCCCGCACAATATAGATTCTTCATGTTTCGAATTTACTTTTTTTTTTTTTTTTACACTGTAATATTATATAATTATACCTTACTTTAATAGATCTGCGTTTCCTAGAAAAAAAAAAAAAAACGAAAACCGATTTTAGCTCTATATATTATCTCCCTTTTTGTTGGTACCAAAGTGAAACGAATCCAATTCAAACCATTTCCCTTCTTTCTTTCCTTTCCCTCTCTTTGTCAAAAGCTAATCATCAATTCAGATAAGTGAGCGATGGGCGACCCCTTTGTGCGGGTGGGCCTAGAATACGCCCCTCATATAGAACAAGTGCTACTCAAGAATGAGGGCACCATCACCGTAGAGACGAGCAAGGAGGAGTGGATCGCTTGCCAACACCGCGATACGCTTAGTTCTCTCATCATGAACCGCGATGAGCTCATGTATCTCTCTCTGGCGGAGAATGTGCCGACCGCCAAATTGGAACGTCTCTTGGCAGAACGTTTAGTGAACCCCATCGACCGAAAAATGAGATGACAATGATTATAATCAAGAGAAAAATTTTCTCTCTCTGAGGAGATCTTCACTATTTTTTTTTTATTTTTATTCCTTTTTTTCTTCTATTTCCCTTCCACTTACATGAATTCGTTTCTCCTGTCGCACTTTTTCACATCATTCTGTTTTCTCTTGTTCCTTTCCTAATATTAAAGCAGACTAGAAAAAAAGGATAGTGTGTTTCCCCTTTCATGAAGCGGTTCCAGCACGCCTCCCCCCTCTCTCTGTTCCCCCGTGCAAGCCGCAGGGGACAGAGCTTCGTCCCTAACAAAGGCGTCCGCACCCAGCCCCCCATCCCGGACCGCTTCAAGGACGCCATGGCGATGATGGGCGTGGACCCCCGCGCCACCAACCCCGAGACCAGTTTCGTCCCCCAGGAGCAGCGGACGGGGTTGCTGTCGAGTGTGTTGAGCAGCACACAACATATGCGGTCTAGGAACAAGTTGGACCGGCTGCGCTCTTCGCTGGATAAGGTGGCGGAGAATCCCCGCGGCAACCCCGAGTGGAGGGACATTTACATGTTTCTCCGGACGACGGAGATGTGCGCGGAGGTGGCACGGAATGAGACGGATGTGTTTGAACCTGGTAAAAAGCTGTGGATTGAGTTGCAGATGTGCGAGGAGCAGCGCATCCCCCCTCTGTGCCGGCTCCCCAACGGTATGCTCGTCCTCCCCATCTTTTCTTTCGAGGAGTACCAGGACAACTTTTTTTTGCGGGTCGATAAGTTTGAGTCGGCGTGGTTCCCCCACCCCCGCGGCGGCTCTCAGTGGGAGGAGTTTGCCAAGTTGGAGTTCCCGGTCTGCTGCACCGGAGAGCTGCAACACTTTGCGACGTTTGCGACGATGGCCTATCGCCATCAGTTCGGCATCCTCCTCAACGCGGGACAGAAGGGGAGCAAGTTCCTCACCTACCCAGAGATGGTGGAGATGGCCAAGATACGCCGCTTGCCGGCGAAGGAGCGAAATGTGGAAATTTACCGCACCGGCGAGGACGGCGTCACCCGTCCCATCTTTGATGAGAATCTGCTCATCACATTTAACACGGAGAAACTACCACTCGAGCGGATCCCACCGGAGGAGGTGGAGGCCTGCATGAAGGGCCGTCCCCCTATCCCACCGCTCTCCCAGCTGGAGCTGCACCTCCTGCTCTACCCCTATCCCGAAATTTCCTCCGTCTACATCCGCTCCGTCGACCAGCCCCGATGGAAACAACTATTAGGATCGCAGGCGCGGTCGACACAGATTGATGTGGTGGTGGAGGGCAACGAGAAGCCCGACCCCGCCTTCTTTGAGCACTTAAAAAGTTGGTCCTTTATGAAGGAGTTCAACAGTGATGTCAACGTGGAGCTCACGAATCGTATTCCCACCGCGGTGGAGGGACATCAGTTCATGTGCGTCTACCAGTTCGGCGACGGCGAGATGCTGAGGCGGATGGAGAACTGCAAGGGATCGACACTGGCGGAGAGTTTAGGCTACAACGATGAGTTGGTAGACGATAAGGACAGAAAGTACTTTTCGACGGAAAAGGAATCTTACTGGTGAGGAGGGTGTACATTGGATCGAAATAAATGTTACTTTATTTTTCACATATATATTTTTTTCCTCCCTTTTTAATTCCTTTTGGTCTATTTCCTTTTTTTTTTCCTCCTTTCTATCTCCTGCTCTAACGGACACTTCATTATTCTCTCAATCCTCCCCCTTTCTTTTTCCTTACCCACACCCAAACAGTCTGTAGAAGCACCCCCAGACATGCACAAGAGTGAGGCCGCCAATCTCATCTCCTTTCTCCACGCGGTCGGTCGCCTCAAGGATACCCCTCGCACGGGTTGGGTAGAGCACCAGGTGCGGAGCCCGGAGAGCATTAGCGATCACATGTACCGCATGTCGCTCATGTGCATGATGTGCCCCGATCGGTCCCTCGACCGCGACAAGATGATAAGGATGGCGCTCTGCCACGATGTCAGTGAGTGTATTGTCGGCGACATCTCCCCCGCCATGAAAGTATCCGCGGAGGTGAAGCACCAAAAAGAGGTGAAGGCGATCGAGGAACTCCGTCAGTTAGTGCCGCACCGTGAGACGTCAGACGCCACCGGTGCGGTACCTCCTTTCGGGGATGAACTTCAGGCACTCTTTTTAGAATACGAGGCACAAGAGACCCCGGAGTCACGCTTTGTCAAGGACATGGACCTGCTAGAGATGATCGTACAGGCTCACGGGTATGAGGCCTCCAACCCCGGGAAAGATTTGAATACGTTCTTTAACTCCGGGCGAAAGATAAAGCACCCCTGGGCGCGGGCCATCTTTGAGGAATTGGAGTCCACTCGTCCCTTTCTTGCGGGCCAGGAGGAGAAACCGTCCAATAAAATGTAACGATATTCGGTCGCCGCGGAATGTACTATTTTTCTCCCCTTTTAAAGATGGTGGCTTTACTACATCTGTTCTACTATACTTCTGGTGTCCACTTCCGATTTGTCCAAAACTTCTTTCCCCCGTTCCCTCCTTTCTTTATTTCCGTTATATAAGCTTATTTTCGCCTTCCGCACGACAGCGTGGTGGATGTAAGCACTCCAATCTAGTTTTAAATACCTTTCCCCTTTCTTACAACACACTTAGGAGCGACGATGTCATCTCTTTTCGGGGACCGCAGGGCACACCAAAACTTTATTGATGACGAGGTATACGGCCATCATCACCACCAACCAGACCTTCTCCCTGTCTCAGTGCGCCTGACCCTGCGTGGTGGCTTTGGCTGGGCGGCGGGGCTGGAGGAGTTGCTCTTTTACTCTGAACCGTCCCCCGCCATTAGTCTGTATCCCGTCCCCTTCATGAACCTTATTCTCCCTCTGGTTCAGTGGACCTGCGCCCTCTCTGCCGCCTCTCCCGCTCTCTCTAGCCGCCCACAGCGGACCGAGACGGGTGCCGCTCAAGGGGAGGCCGTGCGCCGCCTGATACGCCAGGAGGAGGGCGCCATGCGGGAGGACCTGAGGCAGCGGCGACTGGCGGTCGGCCTGTACCTCGGGGGAGCGGCCACCGCCACGGAGAGCGAGGGTCGTACCCTCTCCGCCCGTCTCCCCTCTAATCAACGGAGCCACTCCTCCTTCAACGACCTCGAGGACTGGCTCGACCAGAGCTCCACCAGTAGTGCTGCGAACCTCAACAACAGCGGGAATAATTACGCCACTAACAGTAACAATAACAACAATCACAGCGGGAACAGCAACATCAATACGAACAGTAATACTAATAACTACAACAGTGGCTATGGAGCGGCCTCTGATTTCAACGAAAACGCCCCGCTAGGGATGGGGTCGTCTGGCCCTCCAAAAACCACCAACCTTACCGAAAAGAAATTAGAGCTATATTTGGAGCTATTTCCCTTCTTTTACGACTACTGTGAGTACCTGGATCGGTTCTATACCCTTTGGCGGGAGCTCTTCGGCCCTCATTACGCCCCCCAAGGGATCCCCAAGGAGGGCCCCTCCAGTCGCTTCCCTACACACCTTTTCATGGTCAACTGGGATAGAGTGGTCTCTAGAGAGCAGTACGTGTACTTCCGCGCGCTCGAGGAGACCGTCTTGCAGCTCTTTTCCAAGATTGTCAAGGAGCGCACCTTTCCGCCTTTTATTTATAATTTGTACCTGTTGTTTGTGATACTACTTTGCAAGGTCAAATTGCTCGAGTGCATCGCACACGTGTTCTTGTACAGCTATCACTACCGAGATTTAATGGTGGTGATCCAGCGACTGAAGACGTGCCATGACGTGCAGGAGGAGATGAAGTTTTTGCAAACGGCTCTCTGGGGACCGAACGCGGCGGAGAAGAGCGCCGCCTCCCCCCGTCGCTCCTCAATGCACTCCTCGGCAAAAAAGGGCGACGGCGGCGGTGGACTGTTTGAGACCGCCACCCGACAGGCCTGCGTCGAGTTTTATCAGAACAGTATGTACGGTCTCTATCTCTCCGCGGAGTCCGGCGGCGCGGAGCCGTCCGCCCCCCCTCCCCACCCCAACAGCGAGAGTAGTCGATCGCTCTATGCACTTTTGGTGGACAAGGCTCGGCGGAAGCTCTCGGTGGACAAACAGACGTTTAACAAGAATATTATGAGGACCGCCCCACCAGAGACAACGGCGGGAGGGGAGGGCGGCGAACACGGCATCAAAACGGCCTTCTACACCCATTGCCGGTACACGTGGCTCCTGCAGCACATCTGGCTCTCTCTGGAGGGCCGGTCGGTGCTGCTGTTCCAGCGACTACTCAAGTTGGACCCTTGCCACCGCCCCCCCTCCCCTTCCCACCCCCGGGGCCTCCCCGAGCTCTGCTTCCTACGCTCCAAAAATAATATTTACCTCGCCAACGCGATGGAGAGTTGTCTCAACTTCTTTGATGAAAAGGCCGGTACCCTTTCCGCCTCTCTGATGCTCTTTTCTCACAACACCACTCGCCCCGGTCGGCGGAGCTGGTCCATGCCGCCGGCCCCCCCTCACCGCACGATATGCCTCACCGAGGCCGACAACCCCGCCCACCGCCGGGGCACCACCCCCTGGGTGATCCACCTCACCCTCCCCTCCGTCGACGCCAAAACCGAGGTCGAGCTCCTCTACCACTACCTCTTCCACCTCACTGGGAGGGAGGAGGGAGAGGGGGAGGGAGGCCTCTCTGCCTTCGCCACCCCGCAGGCACTCTTCTATGTGCTGAGGGCACCGGAGAGTATCGATGGGGGTCGTTTGTACTTTGCCATAAGAGCGGCCCTCTCGTCGTTGAAGGGGGAGGAGGCTGGCGCTTCTTCGGCGAAGTGGGGACCGACGGCGCTCGCTAAGCTGTCCGCGCTGGTGGAGTGCTTCTCTATCCCCACCACTTGTGCGGAGTGTGCTCGACTGGCGGATGCTTCCGGGCCGTAAGCGTTGTGTGGTGTCAAAGATGATACATTATTTCAGCGGGAATTCATACTAGGTGTTGGTCCTTTTTTTTTTTTTTATTGTTTATAATTTTTGAGCGCTTACCTCTTCTCCATAACTTCGCTCATATTTTTTTTCTCTCCCCCGCGCCCCCCTCTCGTTTCAAGTAAGTGTTTTTCTTTTTTTTTAGTAAAATCTCAAATTAACAAAAATAAATAAAAAAATTTTAGTATAACCGAAGTAACACCCCGTTTTTTTCTTTTCTTTCTATTTCTATTTCGTTATTATTGATACCCTTGATAATAGCAAAAGACTCAGGAAAAACACGTACAACAAGACCGTAATTCATACATAATATATAACTCCACAAACCTCACCCGTTTCAGAATGTCTTTTACTGGTCCTAATCCCTCCATCTGGGTCGGTGGCTTAGACCCCTCCGTCAAGGAACAGACGCTGTACGACTACTTCTACCGCATCGGCCCCGTCGCCTCTGTGCGTGTGTGCGTCGACAGCGTGACCCAAAAGTCCCTCGGATACGGTTACGTCAACTTCCAGGACCCCGCCGACGCCGAAAAGGCTCTGGACCACGCCGGCTCCAAGCTGAACGGCCGCTTCCTCCGTGTCTCCAAGATCCAGCGCGACCCTGCCAAGCGCCGCTCTGGTGTGAACAACATTGTCGTCAAGAAGCTCCCTCTCTCCGTCGACACCAACACCCTGAAGGAACTCTTCGGTAAGTTCGGTCGTCTCACCGCGGTTGGCCTTGCTTGCGACGAGAAGGGGGAGTCCCGTGGCTATGCCCGCATCTCCTACGAGCGCGAGGAGTCCGCCGCGGAGGCCGTCAAGGAGATGGACGGCCTTGAGGTAGATGGCCAGGCCATCACTGTGGAACGCTTCCAGGCGCAGTACCGCGATGAACAGCTCAAGCAGTTCACCAACCTCTACGTCAAGAATCTCGCCCACGACGTTGATGACGAGAAGCTCAAGGCTTTCTTCAGCAAGTTTGGTGAGGTCACTTCCTGCAAGGTGCGCGACCTCGGCGCCAACGCCAAGTCCGACGCCCCCTCCCTCGGTTACGTCGCCTACGCGAACCACGAGGACGCCAGCAAGGCTGTGGAGGAGCTCAACGGCAAGCCCGCCGAAATCGCCAGCGAGGGAGCCAACCTTGAGGTCCTCCGCTTCCGCTCTCGCGAGGAACGCTCCCGCGACCGCGAGCGCGAACGCCGCGAACGTGCCCAGCAGTTCAGCAAGTTCCCCAACCTCTACGTGAAGGGTTTCGATGACACCGTCACCAGCGAGAACCTGAAGGAGCTCTTTGAGCGCTATGGCGAGACCGTCTCTGTGACCGTCATGATGGACCGCGACACCAACATCTCCCGTTGCTTCGGGTTCGTCTCCATGAAGGACCAGAGCGCCGCCAGCAAGGCCATCCAGGAGCTCAACGGCAGCACCTTCCTCTGCCCCCGTCCCCTCTTCGTCACCTATGCCGTCCGCAAGGATGCCCGCCGCCTCAATCTCGAGGAGCGCAACAAGCAGCGCATGCGCAACAACGGCGGTGGTATGGGACCGATGGGCGGCATGGGCCCGATGGGCTTCATGAACGCCCCTCCCGGCTTCGGTGGCATGAACATGCCCCCCTTCGGTATGAACCAGCGCGTGCCCATGATGCCCATGAACACGATGCGCGGCCCGATGGGAGGACCCAACCCCATGAACCAGATGCGCGCCGGCCCCCGTCCCCCTCAGAGACCCATGCAGCCCGTCCCCCCTCCCCAGGCCTCCCAGAGCCAGAACCTCGCCGGCTTCCTCAACAACCTCAACCCCGAGCAGCAAAAGAACGTCCTCGGCGAGCGCCTCTACGGCTACATTGCCCGCACCGAGCCCGCCCTCGCCTCCAAGATTACCGGTATGCTTCTCGAGATGGACAACACCGAGATTCTCGCCATGCTCGAGAACCCCGCCGTGCTCGACGCCAAGATGGGAGAGGCCAAGGATGTGCTCAACCGTCACACCATGAATGTGTAAACGGGGAAGATGAAATGATGATGTTTTTAAAAAATAATATAATAAAAATAAAAGTGTGTCGACCTTTTTTTATTTTCGGAAACA
>AUXL01000069.1:0-22932 GCA_000482185.1 Angomonas desouzai | reverse complement strand
CTCGGCGCTCTCTTCCTCCACCTTCAGGCCCGCCGTCTCACATAGGGCTTTATTCTTGTCTCGCAGGGTATCCAATTTTTTCTGAAGAGCATCAATCTTCTTTTGAGTTGCATGAGACTCGGTAATACGGGCTTTAATTCGTTGAAGTTTTATCGGGTCATTTTTAAATATTTCACAGAGAGCCTTTTCGGTTTCCGCGTTAAGCTGAAACGGTTCGGACTCTTCTGGCATTGGAGCACTAAAAGGAGGAAAATAGATAAAGGGAAGAAGAAGAAATTTAGAGGCAAAAAAAAAAAGGTAGAAACCTCCAGAAAAAACGCAAAAATACACAAGAAAGGGTAACTAACGCAAAGAGAAATTCCAAATCAAAAAACATTTGCGGAAATATTGAAAATGTGCGGAAATAAAATGTGCTGAAATAAAATGTGCGGAAAAAATGAAAAAAAAGGGAAAACAAAACCAAATCGTCTGGATTTTCAAGCATACATTGGTGTCGTCGGATAAGTCCATAAATATGATTCAATTTTTCGTTCGAGGGGGAGAGGGGGTATTTACAGAAAGGGAAACAAAAAATAAAAAAAAAAGAGTGTGTGGATTTTAACACGCATAAGCGCAGCATCCTTTGCCGCCATTTTCCTTCTTACTGGACTTGGGAAAGTGGAGAGATCCGCCGGTGACACAGCGAATAGGGGGTCAGAATCGTACACACCAGGAAGAACACCGCCGATACCAACGCAATGGGGCCACTGATGGGAGTGCCGTACACAAAATCGACGTCATAGCCACTGTAATAGCCATAATAAGTGCGGTCCTCGTAATACGCGGGGAACAGCAAACCACAACCAACGGCAACCATAAAAGTGCTCACCAGTAAAGTACTGAAGAGCGCTTTGGTAATATTGGCGTCGTACACCGCTCGTGTTAACGCTCTCTCCTTCCGTTCTCCGTTCGACAGGTTCGTGTTCGATAAATCCGCTTCGTTCTGTCTGGCATACTTCTTTCCGATATGAAAAAAGATACTCACCAGCACCAACGCAGGGATGGAAAAGGTGAGGGAGCACAGTAGGACGATCCAGCCGGCGTACGCAGCACCACTTGCATATGAGTTTACAGGAAACATTTGATTATCATATTTTTCTTTCATGTATGGCGTTCCCATAGCGACGACACTCAGCGCGAAACCGACAACGGTAAAGGAGAGCACGACCGCACGAGATGCCAACTGATGACACGCCGACTTCGGACTGTAGCAGCACGCTTTATATTCCTCTTCGTCCTCAAAGCCGTAGGGCTCACTGCGGTCCTCCTGCTGGTGGTGGGGAGTGAAATCCGGTGTGACTTGATCGGTGTCCTTTACAGGGACATAAGCGGTACTGCCATCGGGGAGGGTGATGGGGTGCATCGGTGCGAGGATATTGACGGACGCCTCCGAAGAAGTGTTGTTCTCTTGGGGGTGTTTTGAGAAGCTCATTAGGAAAAATGAAAGGCAAATTTAAGATCGGAATGCAATATGAATCGTGTAATCCTTAAAGAACAAATGGAGTAAAGGATAGAAAAGGGGGGGGAACGAAAAAGCCATAGTAAATAAAAAGAGTTAGATAGTCAGGCGCAAGAGAAAATTGAATAGAAGGAAATAACCTCTAAAACAAACAATGGAATTGAAATTGAAAAAAGAGACGAAAGCAAATAGATTCATGAGTAATACAGAAAAAAAAAAAAATGTACATCATAGTTATACAGGAATAGTCTACAAGTTTCTTTTCATACATCAAGACAAAATCACTTACTGGGAATACAAATGGACTCCTCACTGCGTTCAAAGACGCCCCGTTCAGTGTTGGATTTGTGTTGATAAGGAGCCTTTACATAGCGGAGACCGGAAGACACGGAAAACTTCGGCTTATTGATGAAAATATCCGTGACACCACTCATGTCCACAAACTTTACGATAAAATTATCATTGTCAATCGGCTGATCGGGGAGTAATCCCAGTACGAAGCTTTTAGAAGCCTTGTTACACCGGGGGATGACGTAGTAAGGGTGCTCCGAGGGCTGAAACGTGTAGTGCACGCTGGTGTCCCTTCCCAGGACATAATTGAGCTTCTTGATGGGGGTATCGGGGTCTGTAGAGCAAATCACATCCAATTGCTGCTCCTCCTTGGAGGTGGGTTTCGAAATCGATAGCATGAGAGCCGCGAGTTCATGATTGGGACTGTTTTCGGGCCACCCGCGGTCGTCCTCCTGGGAAAGGACGCAGTACGCCTGCACCGCCTTCTTGACCGTGATCTCCATCGCCACATTAGGGATCCCCTGAGTGAAGACCCCTTTGACGCGGTAGTCCAGGTAGTGGAACCGGCTGTAGCACAGACCGCCCCCGTCAAAGATATTCAGCGCCTCCTTCTCCCAGTCCATCCAAATATACTCGTGAATAGCCGCATCGGGAGAGACCCCGCACAGCTGGGCGAGCTCCTTCTTCTCTTTCCAGGCGGCGCTGTCCGGACTCCAGAGACCCGTCCAGTCGGGGCGCAGGGTGGGGCACTGAATCTGAACCAGACGGTCCCCTCCCTGCTGCACACAGCCCTTTACATAGTAGGACATTCCATTACGCATTCCCATTTTAACCCCCGCTGACTCAACGGGGTCGTCATCGGGCAGACTGAGGCAGACAATGTAGCCCGCCTTTACCTTGGCATCGATGAGATTAAACAGCTCCGCCACCCCTTTCCCGCCCTCCTTGGCCTTGTCCCACTCATCATCAAAACGATTGGTGGGGAAACCGGTAAAGTCCTGCAACGTCTCCAACGGGTCGCCCCACTGAATCGCGGCGTAGGAACCGAACCGCTTCGCATACGCCTTTTCCAACAAGGGAAACCACAACTTTCGAATGTCGTTTTCACAGCGCCCAAACTCGGGTCCCTTTTTGGAGGCGGGCAGAAAGTCATCGAGGTAAAACGTCCTCCACCACCCACCGCAGTTCAACAGCACGGTGTAGGCGTGGTTCGCCCGTTCCTTCTTGCCCTGCTCGCTCGAGACGGGATGACGAAACAGATCGCGAACCTTCATTGGGAACTCGGCGAGAATGCTTGCGGCGCTGCAGAGGTAAAAGCCGCTGCTCTCGCCGGGGCACGGGTCTCTGGGGAGAACGCTCCCGCGGAACAGTCGTACCTCCTTCGACTCCTCCATCGGAAGGTAATCCAGCGGCCTTCGCCAAGGGACATTCCAGACATAGATTTCATCCAGCCCTTTGCGCCAGAGGGAGGAATGACCTGGTGGGAAGGTGGGGTCAATGAAGGGGATGCCCAACTTTTCCGAAATCGACAGAGCCTCTTCGGCACTGAGAAAGGCGTAGGACTTTTTCTTTCCCTCCTCTGCCATCCTGGCGAGGGGGGTGAGGAGCAATTTGTTGTGTTCCTCCGCCGCCTTATTCACGAACGTCTCCTCCACCGGTAGAGCGGTGGAAAGATTCTTGTACCCATTGACGACGCCCGTCATTAGAATCTCCGTCTGCTCCGGCAACACCTTCACCTGAACCAAAATTTCGCCGCTTTCCTTCTTCATCAGTTTCGCGTTAGGGCCCGCGGTTACTTCAGATGAGGAGCCCAACACATATCGGACGTTCATGGTGTAACGCTGGGAGTCGTTGTAAAACACCCACGCCCCGTCGGAGGTGACGCCCCGGAAGAGCAAGTCATCGTCAAACACGCTAGAAAACACGCAGGGCGCATCGGGTTGACTGTACCGGAAGGGATCCTCCTTTACCTCTTTGCTCCTTCGGTCATAGTAGCGGCACTCCCTCTCACTCTCCATCGTGCGGTCCTCAAACTCATCTTCGTCCTTATTCACCACTTCTGCTGAGGGGTTCTCAGGGCTGAAGGTCACGGGTTGGGTGGTGTCCTCTTCCGCCTCTTCCGTATTCTTGTTCTTGTCCAGCGCCCGGTTCCACAGGCTCCTTCGCTCATCCTCCACTTCATTGCACTCCTCTTGGAGAGTGAGAAGCACCTTTTCCTGGTGTTTGCAGTACGCAAAGAAGGCGCGGACCAAATCATAGTCTTCTGTATTGTCCAAGTCCCCCGTCAACATGGCAAAGTCACCGCCATCGTCACTGGTGATTTCGTCATCGTCGTCGTCGTTCACTACACTGACACGTCGTCCATTCTGGGCCCGGTACTTTTTACTGCTCATCTCTACGATCGCCATGTCATCATCGGTAATACTGCCGGCTTTTTTCAAAATGTCAAAAATAGGAGCTGATGTGTCAATGTTAATCAGTCCCTCGAACTCGGCAATCACGTCATCGGTAACGCGTTCTTCCTCCACTGTCGGGGCGATAGTGATACGTTGGTTCATACTGTAAGGTAAATTACTTTACTAAAACAAAAATAACTACAAAAAAATGAGGAAATTTTTGATATTAATGAATACTGTGTTTGCAGAGCAGCGGTCATTGGGTCCGTCAAAGTTTGCATTCAGTGAAAAGGAAAAGGGGAAAAAATTGAGGAGTACAAATGGTAATGATCTTTAAAAAAAAAACGATGTTAATAACAAATACCTTCTCTAAATTTATGGCTGTTGTTGTTGTTTTTATTTTAATAATGAGAAAAAAAAATGAGACTTTTTGTCATAGAGCACACATCTCTATTACAGCTCCCGGTTTTCGCGTCGGAGTCCTCGTCACTGTCGTCTACTTTCAAATCGTCAAAACGGCCCTTTTCTTGTTGATCGGCTTCATTTTCTTTCTCTTCGGTATTGGAGCGTTGAGAGTTGACCATCTCCTCCGACTCCTTCTTGACGGGCTCTTCGGGCTCGTCACCGATTTCGTGGTGAGGGTCCTCGTCCACCTGGACCTCCACCTCGCGGTCCGCCTCTTCCGCGGCCTCCACGCTGACCTCGCGGTGCGCGTCGGAATCGTTGCGCTCCTCATGAGAGGCATCCGCCTGTACCTCCTCGGGGTGGTGCTGTTCCTCCTCCTCCTGGGACACACCACCGCTGCTCTGCGCTTCGCCCTCAGGGGCAGGGTCCTCGGTGGTCTCCTTGGCCGGTCCGCTCACCACGGTGCTGCCAGAGGTGAGGACGGCGGTCTCAAAGGCGCGGTGGGACTGAATCTCTGTCTCCTGCTCCGTGAGGCCGTCGACCTCGAAGGACACGATATTCTTAAAGACACGGCTCTCCTTCTCTATCTGCTTCACGGTGACGGTGGCCTTTCCTTCTAACGATTCCGCGGTCATGAGACCAATCGTAAAGGGTCTATCGTAGTCCGGGCTGACACCCTTGCTGTGGATTCGAGGGATCACATAGTAGGGGCCGTTCTCGGGGGTAAAGGTGTAGTGAAGGGCGACGTCTCGGGAGACCACAAAGTTGTACTCCATCGTGGGGTTCTCCACATCCCAACCAGAGTTCTTGTCCACCCGTTGCCGGCCGTCCTCGGTGTGACGCGACACGCTCAGCATGATGGGGGCATACCGGACCGCGGGGTGCTCGGCGGACAGGCCACGCTTCTCGGGTTGAGAGAGAATCACAGCGGCCTCGACGGGCTCGGAGACCGTGATCTCCAGCACCGCGGAGGGATGGACGCCCACAAACTCGCCCTTCACGCGGTAGTCCACCGGCTGGGAGTGCTTCTTGTAAAAGAGAACACCGCCACCGTCGAAAAAGTCCACCGCCTGCTTGAGAGCGATCCACACAAAACTTTCCTTGGCCGCCTTTTCGCACGCCTCTTTGATGGCCTCATCCGCGTCCTGGTCTTCCCAAACGCCGGTCAGGTGCGAAGAGGACACCCAAGGGTTGCGGAGCTTGAGGAAGCAGTTGTCTCCCGTACCCTCTAAGCTCTCTACGTAGTAGGTGCTACCCAGGCACAGTCCTTTGGCGGCGAAGGTTTCCTTGAACTTTTCCACATCCGAGGCGTAGCGGGAGCCGAGATAGCTGGTGGAGTCGTGGCCGGGGGTGTTGAGGACGATCAGGTACTGCTGTTCGGAGTAGTGGACCAATTTGGTGATGAGGGCCTCCGTCTTTTCCTTATCGTTCACCGCGGCCTCCCACTCCTTATCAAATCGATAAGTGGGGGCGCCCGTGAAGTCCTGGAGAAGCTGGAGACCGTCGCCTCCAGTGATGGAGGCGTAGGAGCCGTGCAGCTTGGCGTAGGCCTTCTGGAAGAGGGAAAACCACACCTCGCAGGGGTCGTCAAAGATGCGGGCAAACAAGGGGCGGTTCGCTACGGTGGGAACATAGTTGTCCACAATGAGCGTCCTCCACCAGCCTTGCTTGGAGACATTGACACGGTAGGCGCCCAGCTTCTTCTCCTCGTCTTTGCACTGGGAGAAGATGGCCTTGACCGCGGTTTCATCCTCCGCCAGGACCGCGGCGGATGTGGTAAGCCAGCAGTCACCCAGGTGGCCTGGCTCTAAACTCTGTGGGATAACAGGACCACGGACCACATCGGCCTCCTCCTTCTTATCCGCCGGCAAGTACTGAGACGGTCTCTGCACGGCGAGGGGAGGGAACTGACGGACGTCGATATCCGGGCGGGAGAGCATCTTGGTGGGAGGAAACTGCAGGTCCACGAAGGGGGTGTTGGTCTCGACGCACTTCTTCAGCGTCGCCTCCTCATCGGCGCCCTCCTCCACCAGCTGTTGGACCTTTTGGGTCTCCTGCTCCGCCACCTTGGCCGCCGCGTCCGCCTCCTTCTGACGGTAGGCGTCAGAGATGGGAACTAGGGTGATGCCGCTCTTGAACTCACTTCCCACCTTACCAAAGACAAAGGGCTCCGTCTTGTAGGGGTTGACCACGGCGTTGGCGCGGGTCCAGCCGTCGTCGGTGCGCTCCAACACGGTGTTCCAGCTGACCCCCGCGGAGACATCCGATCCGGGACCAAAGCGGTAGTCGACGTGGGCCTCGTAGATCTGCGTGTCGTTGTAGATGTACCACTTGTCGTCCTTGATGATGCGGTAGACCAGGCCGTCCTGGAAGAGAGGAACAATGTCACCATCGGTAATAGTGCAGGCGCTAAAGCTGTTGAACGGTTTCTTTTCCCTTTCCTCGTCGATAGCTTGTTGGCGAACTCCCTTACCATCATCCTCTTTCACCTCCTCCTCCTCCACAGCGGCCCCTTTCTCCTCCACCTCTTCTCGATCGACATTTGCCTCCGTGGCGCTCTCTTTGACGTCATTGGTCTGCTTCACGGAGGACGCTTTGGGGGTGGCCTCCTTCTGCACACTCTTCTCCTTCGGTGTCGGTGCCTTCTTTGTGTCCTTTTCCTTAGAACCTCCGCAACCCATTGTGGTAGATACTAGTGAAATGAAATAGGAATTAACGTGTTCTGTAAACGGATTTCTTCAACTAAAAAAAGAAGAAATAAACGCAAAAAAGAAAAGGGAAAAAGCTTACTATGAAATTGAATAAATTAAAGAAAAGAAAAATCTAATACTTATAGGGCAGAAAGGGGGGGGGGGGATAAAATATCAAAAAAACACCAAGAAATCCCACGGTCAACTCATGGTCGCTGCCAAAGTACAAAAGAGAAATGAAACAGAAAAAAAAAAAATGAATGGCAACAAACGCACGGTAGTAGAAACGATTCTATTAATATGGAAAGGGATAGGCCTTCTTGACGTCATTCGCCCCAAACGCGGTGATGCCCTGCTTGAGTCTGGGCGCCCTCCCGCGCTGCTTCACCTGGAATTCAAAATTCACCTGTGTTGTGTTTTCAATAGGAAACGACTTGGCATTCTTAAAGAGTGGGCACGTTTTGGGGATTTCCACAAAAGAAACACGAAAGTTCTTCTCATCGGACGCTCTCGGGGACAGCAAGCCCAGTGTGAATTCCTTCGGTCCGTTGCGGTTGGCCGCCATAATACGGGGAGTAATGTAGTAAGGACTGTGAAGGGGGTCGAGTTCAATCTCCATGCTGACATCCCGCTTGACGGTGTAGTCAAATTTATCGGTGGGGTGAACGGCAGGGTTGCTCGTGCTCAACGCCACCACCTCCTGCTCCGTCGTCTCACTGTTCCAGCCCGTTACCTCGATAAGGAAACCTTTATAGAGGGTCTCAGGATCATTCGCACTTAGCATGCGCCGGTCCTTCTGTGACAGGGTGAAGAACACTTTTATTTTCTTCTTGACCTCCAATTTCAGCGCAAAGGTCGGATAGATATCGACAAATTTTCCCGGAAAACGATAGTCCACCCACTTTTTCCTCACCATGCAGACACCGCCACCGTCAAAATACTTCACCACGTCCTTCCACTCCATCCAAAAGGTGCCGTCGCTCTCGGGGTTCGGCTTACAGGTGGCCTTCACCAACGGATGTCGCTTCCAACGAGGGCTGTTCTTCCCCCAGTCCCCCGTCCACTCTGTCCCGGTGCCCCATGGATTGCGAATTTGCAGTAATTTAAAGTTGGGCATATAAAATTGTCGTACCTGCAGAACAGAATACGCATGGCCAGTTCCCAATCCCGCCTCCTTGTACTTTTTCTCAAACTCTGCCTCGTTGGCCTTTACCCCTACATTGTACTGACTGGTGTCCTGGCCGGGGGTGGAGAGCGAGATCAGATACCCCTCTCGATGCCACTCCAAGAGATCGCGGAAAAAGCGGTCCGCCTTTTCTTCGTCTGCCGCCGCCCCTTTCCATACGTCCTCAAAGGAGTACACCGGGAACCCCGTCAGGTCCTGCAGTGCATGGAGAGCGTTGCCGCCGATAATAGACGCATAGGAGCCATGCACCTTGGCGTAGGCCTTCTCCAGCAGAGAGACCCACAGCTCAAACGGCCCTTCCGAGGATCGTCCAAACAAGATGGCGCAGTTGTACGTCGGAAAGTAGTCATCGATAATGATGTTCTCCCACCTCCCCGCCTTGTTGAGCCACACCCGGTATCCCCCCGCCTTTTGCTCCTTCTTCCTCTTGGACTTGGAGACGGGATGGCGGAAAATGTCCCGTATCATCGTCTTACTCTCCGCCACCACCGCAATCGAGCACATCAGCCAGCAGTCCCCCAGTTGGCCCTGTTCAATGTCGTCGGGGTGAATGTGCTTCCCAAACAGTTTGACCTTTCCTCTCACATCCTCTGGGATGTAATCCGCCGGTCGCTTCCAGGTAATGTTGGACAGTTGATTAATGTCCTTCTTGTCTTCCGGGCGCTTCAGGGCCACCTCATTAGGTTTGAAGCCCATATCCACAAAGTTAATCTTGCTCTTGCGGCACTTGTACAACAGCTCCTCATCATTATGGGTCTGTCCCAGCAGTGGAGACACCCGCTGTATCTGTTTCGAGCAGTTGGACCGCGCCGTCGCGTTCACCCGGTCAATGTAGCCTTTGGTCAAACCAACCGACATGCAGCTAGAGCGGTAGGACAGCTCCTTCTTCTTTGCCTTCACCTTGGCCAGCTTTACCGTCTCTAGTGGATAGACCGTCATACTCAGCTGGAGGGATTTGCCAATCTTTTTCGCCTCTGCCCTCCCTTTGCGCGGTTTCTTTGCCTTGCATTCAGGAGGAAAGGTGAAGATGACGCGCATTTCCTTGTTCATGGTGTCGTTATAGATGTACCAGTCTCGTCCAGAGACCACCCGGAAGCATTCGCCCTGGTCTAGGAGGGCGTAGGCGCCACCACGACAGGACGGGCCGCTATAGTAAACTTCCGCGTCTTTTTTTGTTCATAATGTCTCTTTCTTGCTTTAGCTTTTCCCATTTCTATAATACGGTATCGGCTGTAGTAATAATAGACGGGTCAACAGAGGAAAAGGGAAACAATGAGTAGTTCAAATAAAGTATTCCTGTTAGATCACTACAGTCTGTGCAGCGTGAATAGATTTCAACAATAACAACAAAAAAAAAAAAAAAATAAGTAGCAGAAAAGGAAACAAACAAAAATCTTGATTTCAGTGTGATTCAAAGTTTCAGACCCCCGTCCCACTTCAGGGTGAGAGGGGCGACGGTGGTGGGGTCCTGGGGAGTGGAGGTGACCCGCACGATACCGGAAGCGCCGATCCAGAGGTGGACTATAGGGAATACCGCATAGGGCAATGGAAGGGAATAGGCGCAGTCGGAGCAGACCGAGTTGCTGACTACAATGTAATAAAAAGGAGTGTTGTGGCGGTTAAGCCAATCCTTCATATTCTCCAAGTAGGAAAGGCAAGAGGGGACCGCACCACTGCCGAGGGAAGAGGATGTACGGGAATTGGTTTCCTCTGTGGCGTCAGTGAATTCATCGTCATCAATCACAATCAGAGAGGGGACCTCCGACACCGCGCCGAACGCCATCAGCTCCTCCAGTGCTTCTCTCCATTTATTAATATAAATAAATTCAATCCTCTGCAGTGCCTCCTCCTCTAAAGAAGAAAGTGGCACAAATGGTTGGGGTACCTTGCTATAAATACTCGACTCCGAGCACAGGACGAGGACGGTCCCACCGTCTAATATGGTGTTGATAACAGCCTGGAAGGCTAATGAGGTTTTGCCGCACGACCGTGATCCAGAGAGGAAAAATCCATTTCCCTGAAGCGGCTCCGACGGTCGTTTTCCCCGCTCAAAGAACACGTCAAAGTTGAGCATGGTGCTAGTGTAAAAGGGGTGGGAGAGAGCTGGGAAAGGGAAGGAAAACAAGCGACAAATGAGGGAAGAGGGTGAAAAGGACAGTCAAAATGAAAAAAAAAAAACCGACAAGTATTGTTAACCGACGGTCACTGTCATGCCTCCCTTCGAAGCGCGGCCCACCCGTGGACCGGTTCAAGGACAAATATACTCCCTGGAGGAGCCGGAAGCCCCTCCGCCTGTTTGAGTGCCCTCAGGGCAATAGACGTGCGCTCCTCCGTCGTCAGCTGAATTACCTGGCCCTCCTGAAAGGTTTGCTGTTTGCTCAGCCCAAATTCCCAAAACGAGTTAAAGACGGAAAACACCACATCAGAAAACTCTTGAGGGGCGTAGGCCGTAAAGTTGGGCAGGCCCAAGAGATCCGCCCCATAGCTGCGGAACCCCAGCACCTCTCCCTCGGTGGGCAGGCTGTACCGTACGAAGCCGCAGTACAGGGAGGTCAGCGGTAGGGTGCGGAAAAAGTCCATCGCCGATCCATTCGGTTGTTTCTGCTGAATGAAGGAGCGACTAAACAGTAGGGCGGGCGCTGCGTTATGGGCATTCACGTTGAGCACCCCCACCGCGCCAAAGTGGTCCACCAACACCCCGCCCACCGCCGCCAGTCGGCTATACACCTCTAGAGGGTGAAGCTGAATGTCATTTTTAAAGTTGAGATACACCGTGCTCTGTGCCGCGATCATGGGCTCCTTTGCCTTTTCATTGAACATGGCGTACTTGACACATCGGTCGACAATAGAAGAAGGGAGTGGAGAGCGGCTCTTGGCAAACACATCCACATGGCCCACCCTCTCCCCCGCCGTTCCCCAATACAGGGCCCCGGAAAAGTCACCATCGGTCTCTTTTTCCACCCGCAAATCGCACTCTTTAAAGCAGTCGTCGAACGACCTTGCGCTGGAGAGAAGTTTCTCCTTGGTGATACTCAACTTGGAGTCGGGTAGTACCACCTGTAGACTAAGAAGAGGTGCCGCCGCGTTAGCGAGTCGGGCTGCGGTGCGGTGCATCGTGTAAAGTCTAAGAAAGGGGATAGAGGGGAGCGGTAAAAATGGTACGTATACGTAGAAAAAAAAAATGGCGTATATTGCACGCTAGCTAAATAAAAAAAAAAATAGAAACATAGTTGTTGTTGTTTTTTATTGTAAATGTGAAAAAGTGGTGAATTACTTATCTGCGTCTGTAGTCCTGATGACAGTCCCTCCCAGTTTGGTCCACTTATCATCAAACTGCTCCGCCTTGGACCGCCGTTCCTTCAGCACTTTGGCGTCATCGTCCTTCCCCATGGCGACCCTAAAGTCTTGAATAAAGTCAGAGAAGAAGTACTGGAGGCCAGAGAGGTAGGGCCACGCCTTCACCAAGACAAAGACGGCGAGAAAGAGAAGAAAGCCGCGGTAAAACACGACAGCCCTTTCGATGCGCTCCTGTAGATTGCCCAGCACACGCAGTCCATCCTCATAGGGAGGGAAAGGGTCCTCCGGGACGGCCTTTTCTAAAAACTCGCAGAGCGGCTCCCAGCCCTCCCCATGACGGTACACCAATAGGCGGGAGGGGGGGATGGACATCTTCACACTTTCCTCGAACCGCGCCAGCGCCAGTGCACGGGGATTCTTTAACTCTCCTCCCTCCTCTGTCGCCGGAGTGTCTTTTCCGCTTTCTTTTGCCTTTTCAAACGCCTTCTTGAGGTCTCTAGAGGAAGACGTGGGGGGAGTGTCTCGTTGGGGGCTCTCCGATCCACTAACTACCATGTGGGCCAGCATTTTATTGAAGGACTGGCTCACTTTATTCTTTTGGGTCTTTTTTGTGGAAAGGAGGAGTTTCGCAATATAAGCGTCGTAGTTGGTCGCCCACCCCTCCTTGTCTTCCTCCTCCACCAAAATAACCTTGGTGTAGGGGGGGCAATCCTTGAGGATGCTGTCGTAGAGCATCGTGGCCGGGGGGCCGACAAAGCAATCGTATTGGCTAAAAACAGTCTTGTCAAACTTTTTCCTTCCCTCCAGTAACTGTGCCCACTCTACGGGATGAGTGCTGGCGTGCCCTTGCTGGAAGGATGTCTTTAGGGAGTAAGGGGTGTACCCCAGCCGCTTTAGCGCCGGCGTCATCGCACCGCCATCGGGGAGCATGGTGAGACACACGACACGCATCAGAGACCGTCCGGTACGGAACATGGCTATGTTTACTTCTTGCTGCTTATTTATATTTACATATTTATATATTGAACGAAAAGGAAAAGAGAAGACAGAACGGAGAAAACAGTAAAATAGCACTATTAGTATTTTTTTTTTTCTCAAGAAAGGGTACCGACGGTCCGCTGCCTAAGCAATTATTATTATTATTATTATTTTGTACATCACACATGGCATAAAATAAGAGTAAACTAATACAAAACAAAAAAAGGTAACGGTCACGCATTTACATTCTGCACACTTATTTCTTGATGGTGGTCACGCTTTTTCCTACCATCGGCCCTTTGGCGGGGGCCGCCTTGCCCGGGGCCGCCTTACCAGGGGTGGCCTTGCTGGGGGATGCGACTCCTTTCCCTCCTTTGCCCGTAGCCCGCTTGTATTCATTTTCAATGTACCCTCTCAGTTCCTTTTCTACGGCAATCTTTACATCACGGTTCAACTTCTCCTCCTCTACCAATTTCGCAATCGCCTCCACCTTCTCCTTGGAGTAGTTCATCAGGGAGCGAACACCGCCCACGGCGGGGGAGGCGGACAGTCGGGCCTGCTCCGCATCCACATCGCCCCAGCTGTCGTCCGCATCCTTGACACCGAGTGCCTTTGAATCTAGCGACTTCATGCTCTTTTCGTTGGCTCTACGGGTGGCTATGTTTAACTGGGCGCTGTTCAGCGACATGTTATTGTTCGCTGGAGCTAGAGTACGATTTTTTTTGGCCGGGGCGGTGAGTTTTGTCATGGTCTCCTCGCCGTCGGTGGCGGGTGGGGGTGGAATGTGGCCACGCATGTCCATAGACTTGCTTACGGACAGATCGCGTGGTTCGCCCCCGATGGACTTGAACATGGCCTGCTCCCCGATGGCCTTTGGTTCTAACAGAGAGGTCTCCGAGTCGGAGGTGTCCTGCAGATTGCTATGTGTGTGAAACGAGAGAAGCTTGTTGGTGAAATTGTCATCTAAGCCAAGGGAGGACAACATCGACCGCTTCGACGTGAGGGAGTTGTTGTCGAACATGCCCCCCATCGCCTGACTGACGAAATTGGACACCTCACTCTCATTTCCCTTCCCCAAGTGGCGGGGGGAGACGGCGCGGGGTGGCTTATTGTATGATATCGGGGCATCCCCTACGGCGTGATTTCCCTGGTTAATATTAGAAGCGCTTTTTTTGCTGTACGCCCGGACGAGGGTGTCGACTAAGGCATCAATATTATCCGCTCCGTCGTGTGCGGTGCGGCCCTTCACCAGAGGGCCCTTTGCGCCATCCGCGCGTTTGGAGCCGGTCCGGGCGTTAAGGGGGTTGTCAGAGTGGCGGTGGGACATGGGCGGCTTCGCACCGTTTCCTATCGCCTTCCCGTCTTTACCGTACATGACAGATAGAAAGTCGTTCATGTTCTGACGAAAGGCGCCGGAGTTTTCCTTGGCGGGAGAGCTCGCCTTGTTATCTTTGGTGTCCGCCGTGAACTGAACCGAGGAACGACGTCCGTTCGCCCCTAGCGATTTAGCCGTGCTTGCTGCCGGCGCCTTTGCTCCCCCGGTGGTGGGAGGCTTGGCGTCGGTCGAATTGGGGTGTTTCAGTGCGGTACTCATCGATCGAGAGTGACTAAACTAGAAGAGGGAAAGAAAAAGAGAGAAAAGGGGTAAGTGTGCAAAACAATTTTACAGCAACAGTAGCTGGGAAAACACTCGGGCACAAACAGTCGGTCACCAGAACAAACACAGACACACATTTATACATGGGTAACTTTATTTTAATTATTATTTTTTGAGTGAATGGTTTAGTGTTATTATATATTAGGGCATTATAGTTATTCCATTGGAAGGAATCGTTAGCGAAAATAATAGAAGAAAAAAAGAAAAAAAAAGTACATACAATATCAAAATTTTTGTTATTACGTTTTGAGGAGACCATCTATTCTGTCCAGGCAATAATACAAACATTTTCATCCGTCACGTCACTAGTGGTGTAAGTCAGTAGCCGAGCCTTGAATCCTTTTTCTCTCAGATAAAGTACTCTCCACAAGTCAATAATTCGCTTGCAGTGGCGGCCGATGAGGCGCTTGTCATCGTCCACAAATTTCCCAGAGACCGCCCACGAAGACATTTTGGTGATTGCCGCAAACTCCCTCGCCGAAATGGCATACCCCGTCCCTGGTAGTGACAACTGGGTCGTCTTCTCCGCCGTCCCAAAGGCATTCAAGTGCTGCAGTTCACAGCGATGGTGGCAGCAAGACGCTATCACCACCGCGCGCAGACGGGGAGGGCTCGCCAGGAGGGAGGGCTCGGTGCAGCAGGACAGGGCAAAATCGGTGCACGCTCCACACAAGTGTTTCCCTAGCACCACCATCCCCGACGGCTGTCCACGCTCCTGTGAGAGCGCTTTGGTGAGGGAAAAGTCCTTGAGGTTGATGCGCCACCGAGTCATGGGTATCTCGCTGTGGCTTACCCGGGAGTCCGCCTTTCGACGGAACCCGCCCATATCCATGACAAACAACTTTGGCTGCTGGACCGATTTTAGAAACTGAAAGGGAAGTGCATCCCCTTCTCGATGGACAAGAGCGTCCTGTAGCGCCAGACTGAGACCGCCTTTCCCCGCGCCGAGTTCAATAAAGGCATCCAGTGGGGCGGTGCTCCTATCGGTGGTGGTTTGCTGGTGCTGAATGTAATCCACACACTTTAGGAGTGCCCTGTGCTGTGGGGTATGCTTCTGAGAGTCCCCGGAGGATACCACCGCCGCGCTTTCCTGAAACTCTGCGGGGAGACTGTCTAGTTCGGGTTCGACCCCACTTTTATAGGATTCTTCAACCCTGTGAATCAAGGACTCCATCTCCTCCGCGGTTAGGTCTTTTAGGCTAAAGGCGGCCGGTGGAGAAGGGCCAGGGTCCGCAGCGACGAACCGCCGCCCCCGGTTGGCGTGGAGATCCTCCTCGTAGTAAGGGAGGTCGGTCGTCACGTGTCGAAGGTCGGGGCATACTTTAACGTGTTTCTCCAGTCTGGAGGCGTAGACGGAGTGGTTGGGGTTGATGGGGCAAGGGACGCGCTTCTCCTCCGCGGGGTCGTCCTCCTGGGAGCCGGAGTGAGTGGAGCAGAATTTGCTGCCCGGTTTGCGCTCCGTCTTGCAAAAGCGGTTCTTGCGGGCCAGGTAGAGGGAGCAGATCCTCGGGTCGGGGTTCTCGGCGGGGATCTCCCGGGGACGTTTCTTGTCGGACGACATGACTCTCTAAGAGGGTAGAGAAGGAGCGGTGAGTCAACAGGGGTTCACGAGTGAGGAAGGGAGGAGAGGGATTTCCCCCCGGTGATCGAATGAAAAAGGGGGACAGTGAAACTGGATGGTCATATTATAGTGATGGTGAATTAAAATTAAAAAAGAGGAAAATAGTTAAAAGAGAAAAAAAAAAACAGAAATAGGATGGGAAGGAGAAAAATGGGGGGAGGAGAGCGCGCAACCTTTCGTGACGTTTTCCTTACAGTCACTGGAGCTGTGATGCGTCGAGGCGCTCTCCTGTGGTGGTCAGCAGGTCCCCCCGAGGCCTTTGCCTCAATGTGGTTTTAACCGGTGGGGACGGGGTGAGGAGAACACTCGCCTCCGCTGATCGGGGAACCGTATTGGCCGTTCCCAGACTGTTTCTCTGTCCACCACCTGTCACGACAACGGTGGGGATGAATTCTCTATTAAAGGTGGAGGGCCCGAGAAGATTTCGGGGAGGGGATTTGGGTCTCATGGAGCCGCCGAATATGTTTCTCCTCGAGGAGTAGGCGCTTCCCTCCATGTGGACGGTAATCATAGGGCTCTTGGGGGACAGCAGACCTTTGCGGTCAGGGGGGTTGACGGAGAGTTCCTCGCTCTGAAGTCGTCGCAGTGGGGAGTTGGCACCAGAGTTTCCGTAAAGGGAGTTTTCTTTTGAAAAAACGGAAAAATTGGATTCTCCCGCTGTTTGGACTGATTTTTTCCGCCTAGAGAGAGGGGCTCCGTTGGACTCTTCAGAGGTGAGCGCCACCACACTCACAAAGTTATGGTCGCCGGTCGGGAGTGAGGAAGACTCCATGACGCTGCTGTGATTTCTGCTGTAACGACCGTGGGAGCGGTCTCCACAGATGGAAGGGAGCTCGCTGGACCGTTGGCTGTGCCCCGCCGAATGGTCCCTACTGTGGTCATTGAGACTCATCTCCTGGCCACGCCTGGCGAACGGTGAAAGGTACGAAACGCCGGAGGCCATGTGATCGACGGAGAGGTTTCCTGCGTCCACGCCGCTGTCGATATCTAAAATGCGCTTAAATTGCGGCAACTCCCGTCGGGAGGGTCGCGGGGGTTCGTGTCCGTCCGCCTCCTTGTCCCACCACAGCTCATAGTGCGCAAGCAAAGAGGCGGAAGTACCGCCGCCTTTGGTGCGAACCCACGGGCGGGGGCGGTCTGGAGAGAGGCAAGGGGACGGAGGTCGAGTGGGGGGTCGACGTGGGCTAGGTCGTGAAGGGCGTCTATAATAGTGGGGTCCGCCTCGCTACGGAGATCAGGCCAGGATGCGGTAAGCAGCAGTACATCCATGTGTTGGTGCAGCGCCTCCATGGCCTCTACCGGTGCTAACTCGTCCTGCGGTTTGGGGGCAAGCACAGGCTCCCCGGGCGGTGGGACATACTGGAGGAAGGCGAGGTCCCCGGTGGCCCACGGTAACGTTAAATGGCATTGGCCGTCGGATTTGGCCAAGGCAGGGAATTCATCGATTGGGGTGAACTCGTTCTGGGAGGGTGTCGCCCCAGGGGCCCGGCGGAGTTCAGCCCTCTCCCTATATGATCCAATTCGTAGGAATTACCAGATTCATGTAGAGAGGTCGTTCCGAATTCGGAAAAGGAGTCGAGACTGTTTTCGGAAAGCGAACTCATTCCCATAAATAGTAGCAAAAGAAAAAGAAAAATGGAAAAAAAAAAAAGAGCGTAAATAAAAGGAAAGAAAAAAAGCAAAAAACGAAAAGAGGAAAAACAAAAGGACAGCTACAGACAAAAGTCTAAAACTACGAGTGAGATTTCTAAGTAAAACCAATATAAGAGAAGAGGTATTATTAGAGGAATGATCCAAAGGAAATAAAGCGCTTCAAAACACGAGCTAAAAGAAAAAAAAAAAACATTCCAAAGAAAAACATTCTTCATGAAAAACATTAATGTGGTATGAAATTATACGTAATGCATTTACTCGTTTAGGATGGTTTCTTCTTCCTCCGCACTGACGTCCACCACGGACAGGCGTTGGATTTGTCCAATGTGCTCCTCCGAGGAGGCGCTGATGATGCCGTCCAGCACCAACACCGTCTCGTTTTCCTCGAAGCGGAGAGGGGAAAAGACGTAACCCCCCATCCCGTCAAACTTTAACAAAAAATTGTGATGGCGCCACACACTTCGCCGGTGTGCAATCGTGATCAGCGTGATGCCCAACTTGTGACAATTGGAGTAAAGTTGCTCTTCGACATCCAGATCAATCAAACTGCTGCACTCGTCGAGAATAGCGAAGCGAGGGCGATGGAAGAACAGTCTTGCCATGGCCAGCCGCTGCTTTTCGCCGAGCGACAGGGTGTCATCGTTCCACGAGAGTCGCGAATTCCACGTAACGTTCAGCTTCGATAAGACTCCCTCTAGACCCGCCAGCTCCAAACAATTATACAGGTCGGCCTCGCTGGCACTCACCTCCTTTCGCTTCAGTGGGTAAATAATCTGCTCAAACAAGGTGCCGTCATACATGTAGGGCCGCTGAGGGACATAGTACAGCTGCTCCTGCTCCGGTTTGATAATGCTGCCGTCCCGTAGAGGCCACAGCTCGCCCAAGAGTCGGAACGTGGACGATTTACCGCACCCATTAGGGCCCATAATGAGGAGATTCATTCCTGGTTTAACGTAAAAGGAAAGGGAAGGACACAGCACCTCGCCGGTAGGCAGTGTCAACGGGACATCTAAAAATTCAATGTGCTCGCCTCTAATGACTCTTCCAAAATGCTTCTCTTCCAGTGAGTGGGAGAAATCCATTGAAGTGCTGAGACTGAGCACGCTGGCGCGCGGAGAGAGCGCAATTTGTTGATTTTGACGAAAAGCCTCGTACTCCGCCACGTCCAGCGCTTTACTGAGGGAGAGAATACGGTTAGAGTAGCCGCTGATGAGAAGGGTCAATTTGATATTCCACAAGAGATGACCGATAGACTTTGCCAGCACCTGAAATGAGTAACCCGCTTCCGCAAACACACCGGAAAGGCTAGAAGTGCTCACCGGTCCTTTCGCCGCAAGAACACTAGTCATGTGTTTGACGCCGACGCCGGCCACCAGGTAGCCTAGCAAGACGGAGCAATATTTGGTCACAAAACTCTCCACCAGATTGTATTTGCCGAACAGAAACGAGGCCAGTCTGGCCTGATCCGTGACATTGGTGAACAGCTTGGTGAGGCTTTCTTGCGAGAACCGCTGGCCGCCCGATATACTCAGTTCCTCCGCGTAGCTAATGACCTGTTGATGTCCCGCACGGAACGCCGACTCCTTTTCCAGCCGCTGATCCGCCAACCACACAATATTAGGGGAGATGGTGACAATCAGGCCAGCGACGCCAATAAAGTACGCGTAAATCAGGACGCACGTCCTCCAGCCGGCGAGTTGGCTCATCACAACGGTAAACGCGGCGGCTTCAGTGAGGGGCCTTACCACAGAGCCGAATAGACGGGACGCCACACGCGCCCAATTACTGATGTCTTCCGTAATTCGGTGGTCCACGTGGTCAATTTCATGAAGACCCGCCAAACGAAAGAACACCTTGTCGGAGAGATAGCGAGTGCTAAAGTATCGGGTAAGATTTTCCCTGAAATAAAGCTCCTGAATTTGGAGCAGATAATCCAGGCTCACGTTCAACAGGGCGGCAGGAAAGCAGATCTGGAGATACTTCAAAACTGAAAGCAGCAGCGGTTTCATATTCCCCTCCACGGCCACTTTTCCGATAATGCCACTGGCTTTAGCCATGGTAAGGGCGACATAGGTACGGGCCAAAATAAGCAGCGTCATTAAAAACATGTTAAGGGTCTCCTTTGAGCGGATGGAGGGGACGGCGATGCGAAACAGAGAAAAAATAAGGTTCAACTTACTGTCAGAGGCTGACTTGGTCGTTCCCTTATCGCCCTCTTTCTTTTTCTTTCCTAACGCCACAAAAGTCCAATAGCTCGGTGGGGGATTTTTTCTTGCGATCCTGGCACCTGGGGAAGTCTGAGCAGCCGCCACCAGCAATGAAATGGACCCGGCCACCCACCCAACGAAAAACGGGTCATTTTTCTTGTCTATAACATACCTACAAATTAAATCCTTCATTTATGAGAGGACACCTTTCGGTGTAAAGGTTGTAGTTAAAAAAAAAAAAAAGCGGGAGAGGAAGAATAAATAATATGAATACAAGAAAATTGCACAAAAAGAAAAACCATAGTAATAATGGCATTTCCTTTACAAGAAAAGAAAAAATAAGAAAAAAAAAATAGATAATACAATTTTAGTAAAACAAACATTCTCACACACACACACTATTCTATGGCTTCAATACCAGCAAGCAACTCCGTAAGTTGGGCACTGTAGTTTGAGTTTTCAGTGTATAGTTTCAGCAATTCTTTCTGAGTCGCCTGGAAAGAAGCGAGAGAGAGGGTGATTGTACCCGGATTCGGTGAAGAGAAATTTTTTTGACTTCTCAAAAAGTCCACCACACTATCTTGGGGCAGCACCGCCTCATCTTCACCTTCTTCCAAAAAAATTCTATATTGCTTGATCCAATTTCCAATACTTTCGGCACCGTCTTGAATTCCAGATAATGCGGTAGCCGTCAGCAACAGGTCGGCATCCAATTCTCGGACAAATCGGCTACCTTGAGACGCGTCCCCGTAAATAATAGGAGCGTAGGCAGTGTGGTTTCTAAAAATTGCCAGAAGAGACGCCAAGCGAATCGTAAGAGGCGCCGCGAAGTGCGCATCACTTTCGGTTGTCTTTTCAGCATCGGGACATCCTACTTTTACGAGGCACTCGTGAAGAAGGCCATATTCTCTTAGCGAAGTGCCGAGTACGGTTTTTGCCAAATCCTCGATCGACAAATTGTCAGTCCGGTCAGGAATGAGAAGTGACACCGTGTCAGAGGGGAGAAGCTTCTCTAATAGTTGTGGCAAAAAAATATCACACTCGGGGGACGGAAGAATACTGACAAGAGGTGAAACAAGGCACAGCAGGAAGGCACGGGAAATGCTTTCAACTTTTAAACCATCAGATAATTCGCGAATTCCACAGAGGCCATGAAAAATTTGTAGCGTATCAGACGCAAAGGCATTCAGCACATTTCCCCCCTTCGTATCCATTACACACTGCAATTGTAGCACAAGTTTTTTCCAGGGCTCCATATTCTGCTCCAGATTCATACTTTCCAACACATTCAATGCCGTTTGATAAAATAGCCCATCCGCGTACAACTCTGCGTTTTTATCCTCCTCATAACGGTTTAACACCGAGAGATGCTCACCCTCTTCTATCCAGCTCAGATGCACCAATTCGGGAAATTCATCTATATCAAAATTTAGTTTATCTATAATGGACTTCTCCGCAGCCTCAGCTTCCTTTGAGGACACGTCTTTTGTCATGCTTTCAATGACAAGCTTCATTTCCGCTATTTTTTTATTCGCAGTGGCAAGGTCGGAAGCCGAGGCGTCAGAGCTTCCTTTGCGCGCCTTCTCAACGGTGGCAATGCGTTCCTGTGCTTCCTTCAGTTGAGCCTCTATCTCTTCCTTTTCATTTTGCAAATCAATGCACCTGGTTTTTAGGGCGTCCCTTTCTTCTTCTCTGGTTTGTTTTTCCACCTGAAGCGCCGCGTTCGCCTTTTCGTGCTCTTTCGCACTATTTGTCGCATTTTCGGTTTCATTTCTATGCTTGTCGCACGTGTCCGTCAACTCCTTTGCAAGTTCTTCGTTTGCCTTTTCCAATGTTAATATTTCCTCCTTCCGGGCGCTTAATTCATCCTCAAGCTCTGAAACCCTCACCAACAACTCTTCATTGGCGGTAGAAAGAGTAGAGCATTCCAATTCGAGGGCCTCCAATTTTTTGGAAACACCCTCCACTTCAGCTTTATGCCTCTCTTCCATATTTCTTTTCTCTTCTTCGCTTGACTGGAGCAATTCACCCTCTTTTTCTGAGGTTGACGCTTTCATGGACTCAAGTTCCGCATTCATTTGCTTGCACTTTTTTAGCAATACGTCCATGTCTAATTGTTGGTGATCGCACCGCTTTTGTAACTCCTCGCACTTATCCTGCAGATCAGTCTTTTCACTAAGTAAATCGGTCACTGTACTTCGGAGAGTGTCTTCATTTTCCTTTAGCAATGTAATTTCCCTGTCCTTTTCCAGCGCTTCTTTCTTGAGGATACTATTGGCATTTTCCAATCGGTCAGTAATTTCTAGCAAATGGGTACCGTACTCCACCGAACGGCCCCCTGACGTCAGAATTGAATGTTGTCGCAACAAAAGACTTATTACCTTTTCGGATAAATCACAAATTCGTTCGTCAGAAAGATCCTTTGGGTTATGTTGGCCATTTTCAGGAAAAAGTGTATTATCCATCGAAGCGGCGCTCTGTATAACCTTACATAACGCTTCCCTAATTTTTTCCTTTTCCCCGCTGGTGGTTTCTCGAATCGCAAGTGGAGCAGGCTCTTGTTTGGTCTGGAGCAAATACTGAATTAGCGTGTTATTCTGTGATAGAAGCTCTTTCACATCATCCCCGTACTGGGGCGCCGAAAAGTCCGGCTGCTTGGTCCCTCCAGACCCAGCAAGAGATGCAGTCAAAAGACTAGACCGTATGCCCTGTAACCTTTTCAGCGCATTTTTGTGCCGGTCCGACGCGCTCATTCTAAAATATATGTGAGAAATGAAAATATAAAGACACTTATTATCTATACAAGTCGCTGAGAGACGCAAAAGGAAAAGAAAAGAAAAAAGAAAGGGGGTAGGAAAGTGTGAATAAAAATAATAAACTAACAAATTTGATTGACAGTGAAACCAACAAAGAGACGTTAAAAAATTATTAACGATTTTTTTTCTTTTTTTTTTATTACCATCCCGACATCCGACTAAAGAAATGGAAGTGTGAATTTCTTAAAAACGTTTTTTTTTCTTTTTTGTAGTAGTGTTAAATAAACAAAGTGGAAA
>AUXL01000068.1:0-23226 GCA_000482185.1 Angomonas desouzai | reverse complement strand
CGACTAGGTTTTTTTTTTTTTTTTTTTTTGTTTGTGTGTGTATATTTCCTTGGGGTTGATAGGATGTTATCTACTGTCATTATCGGATTGACGTTTCCTGTACTTTTTTTTTTTTTTTTTCCTTCTCTCTTTTTCGCAGCCACAGTAATACATTCCCATTTAGTAGCACAAAGGCCCCTTTTTGGCATTCATCAAGTACTTTCACTTTCTCCCCCTTTCAGTATGGAAACCAAAACACACCAATTGAGCGAAAAAGAGCACCTCTACCAATCTTCTTTTACACATGACGGAAAATATCTCGCAGTGGCCTATGGCAACGGGGGTATTGGTATATTTAGTCGGGATGACATTGACAAGGTAATGCTATTTCGACCCGCTGTCGGTGCGCTTCATGATCTTCCGTGTACCTACCTCAAGTGGGTGAGCAGCGCTGCCCAGGACTATCGCCTTGTTTCGTCATCCTCGCAAGGCACGGTGACACTGTGGAAGTGGGACGAACAACAGCTAGAGGCGGTGACAAGTGTTCAAGAGGAGGATAACGAACCTCTGTGTATTGATGTCTCAACGGATGGAAAACTCATCGCCACGGGCGGGAAAGATCGTGTAGTTCGGTTGTATAATCAGCACTTGGAATTGCTTGCCCCACTGACCAAAAAGAAGCCCGATGATTTTTCTTCGGTAACGGCGCATATCAATCGTATTTTCTCAGTGCGCTTTTATCACTCTAATTGGCTTGCTAGTGCTGGTTGGGAAAGTCCCGTACAACTCTGGAATTTGCAGTCCCGCTGCGCCGAGAAACAAGTCTTTGGTGTTCGCACGGAGTCCGACTGCATAGAACCCATCCCGTCCACGACGTCCATGGTACTGTGCTCCGCCGTAGTGAATTCTCCTATTATGGTCGTAGAGGGAAGCACCTGTGTAACGCTGGAAAAGGAAAGTGCTCGACTCAGCAAATCGGTGCCAAAGGATCAGACACCTCTCATGACGAGGTTTTGCAGACAGTCTTGTCGGCTGTGGAGGCTCTATCTCCACCTTGTGGATGTGGTGGATTATAACACGGGGAGTGTGATTGGTAGCTTGCCTTTGACTAACCCCGCAAATTCCATAAGCGTTGACCCCACCGATCCTCGCCGTGCCATTGTGACGTGTCAAAGAGGCGTTCTAGAAGAGATTACAGTACCTTAAAACACAGCCACTTGTTAGGTATGTAAAATGTATTTATCATATATATATATATTTTCCTCAACCGCATGTAGTTGGTTACCTCCCCCATTTTGTTTTTTTATTTATTTGGACCAAAAAAAAAAAAAAAAATAAAAAAACGTTTTTATCGTCAACCTCCCTAATTTTTTTACACTATTATTTATTTCGTATCATACTAGAGTTTATTTTTTTTTTTTTTTAGTTTGTACTTGTGTATGCTTGACCGCAGGTATGAAACGACAGGAAAAAAAAGAGTTGCTGTCGCATTTGATTTTACTCAATCAGAAAGCACAAAAGACGGTATGCAAACGGTTGATTGAATTAAACAGTGAAATCCGATTTATTAGTAGTGCGCTAACGGGCATTCAACAATTCTCTGGATTGTGCCACGAAAGTTTAACCGTAACGTCAAAAAGCCCTCCTGAGAAAGCGCTCCACTGCCCTGCGTTAACCGCCCAGCAAATGCGTTTTATTGTTGACTGTGTAGATAGTGTTGGCTATCGTTGGAAAATCATTTCTGAAAAGTTTAAAGAAATATTCAAGGTATACACGCTTCCATTTTTTATCGCTATGCAGTACCGGATGCACCGAAAATATTTTTTCTTAGTGTCCCCCCAAAACGAGACGAGCTACAAGCACTGTTGGAGATTTGCGGGGCTGATGACCTTGATCTTGAGACCAATCAAGTCCTTTTGGCTCTCTCTCAGAGAAATATTTTTGTTCCGCGTTCAGTAGTACTAGCGCATCAAGATGAAATCAAACGTCAACTATTCCATTCAATCTACTGGCGTGTTTTTATCACGCTTTGTCCATTCAAAGACTCTCGGTTTCCGCGTCGCTTAGGTGCGGTAAAACGCCTCCGCTCTTATTTTTTTTTTTTTTGCTTATTTTTTCTCTGTGTGTGCATGTGTGGCTGCTCCGCTTTACTGATTCCTTTCATAACCACTTTTTTTTTTCCCCCTTCTCCCCTCCCTACATATCAAATTTCATTTCATTTTAGAACAATCACTAGTCTATAGAAATGAGCGAAGTACCCGCCACTGATGAGCAGAGAAAACGTGAAGAGGAAGAAATTCGTCTACGCGATTTGCGCCGTCAACAAGAGAAGGAGGAGTGGGAACGCAAGCAGGCTGAAGCAGCTTTGGAGGAGGAAAGGAAGCGAAAGGAAGAGGCCCAGAGAAGAATAGAGGAGGAAAACCGCAAAAAACGGGAAGAGGAAGAGTGGAAGCGTCTTGGCCCAGATGTGATTCAGGATCTGCCTCCTGTCCCCCCTCCCATTAAAAACGACTCTGACCCTCACAGTCTGAAGGCGTGGTACGTGAGCGACGAAGTCTCGGGAAATGAACTGACTGCACACAGTTTTAAACCCAGTCGGCGCGCCAACGCACCCAACGTCACGCACAAGGACCTTCGAGAGCTCGGCGTCGTGGTGTTCTACGTACCCATGAGCGATTTCACTTTGGTGAAGCAAATCATCAAGGAGCGTAATTACAAGCACACTGATGAGGTCCGTGTGTCCCAAACGGCGAAGGATGAGGTGTTTCTGGAGAGGTGGTACCAAGAGCATTACAACGAAGATGAACAATTCCGTTTAATTACCGACGGGTCTTGTTTTTTTGATATTCGTTCCAAACAGGATAAGTGGATTCGCATACACATGAAGCCTGGACATCTTGTCGTTTTTCCCCCCGGAATGTATCATCGTGGAACTCTGGATGAGGACGACTACGTTTCCATGTTTCGCGGATTTTTTGACGCGCCGCGTTTCGTCCCAATCTACCGTTCCGACGGCAGGGCCGATTCTAATAATGTTCGTTTAAATTATCTGATGAAACTGAAAAAGGGGGATGTGGCGTCTGAATCCAATTTTTTATAATACAAAAAACAAAAAAATAATAAACTTCCATGTAAATATGATCAACTGCGGTGCACCTGCAAAACCACCGCATTTTGACCTTTTAGAAATATATGTGAACGTCTTGTTGTTGTTGTTTTTTTCTTGTATTTTTTTTTCTTGTTGTTGTTGTTATTGTGATTTGCTAAATACGGTGTGTTCTTCCTCCCTCCTTCTGATAGCTTTGCACAGTAAAGTGGGGTGATCTACTGGTTTCTTTATATGGGCTCCGTTCACGATGTGGACGAATTAGTGTTACAGATGTGTAATTCTACAGCGTCGCAAGACGATGCTCTAAATTACAGCGTTTGTGTCAACTGGCACTGCGCTAAACTGGGAAATACACCGTCAGGTCTGCCAGAAGAAGGAGAAACGGCGTCTATATTCCCTTCACGACACATTCAATGGGGAACTGCTACACAGGTTTTTAGTCCATCGCGGTGTTGTGGTGTGAATGGAGTGCTTTCCATTGACCGACTTTGTGGTGTACATTCGTTAAAACGAGTTTGTGGAAATATAAACTACGACGCAGATGTCTCCCCCTCGTCGATAGATTATAATAAAGAGGAATGTATGGAAAAGTTGTTGGTAGAGGAAGTAATGGATCAATTCTCACTGTTGGATATTCGCTCCCTTAGCCTGGAAGAGCTGAGAGACGCCGTGCCGTTCCTCGCCCTTCTCCCCCTAGACTCTTTAGATCACTTCATTGAATGCTCGATTATAAAGTTCGCCGGAGGGTTTCTGAAGTGGAGCAATCAAAATTTGGTGCTCTTGGACTCGGCACCACTTTTTTACGCAAAAATGTTGCTAACGTCTCAAGAGCGGAGCGTCCAGCGAGTAACGCGGTTGGTTTCTCTTCAATTGAAACTGTTCACGACGAACCGTTTACCGGCTCTTCAAAAGGCTCTCCGGCTGATTTGTCACTTTTCAAAATCTGCTTTACGCTCTCCTGTGGTGTATAGCTGTTTCCTATGGACTCTTCAAAATAGTTGGATGCTTTATGGTGTTGTCACACATCCCCTTTTCGCCCAGTGTTTGAGTAACTGCTGTTTCTACTCTTTTAACGCGAATGCGACATATGCTGGTCCCAAATCTCTCGCGGTGTTTTACGACACATTTTCAGATCGTGTACTTTTTGGTCGAAAACCGGACGACGTGGGATCTTTCTTTGAAGATGATTTTCAGGACATTTTTGTTCTCTGTGTGTCTGCGGAATCCTTTGCAAGTGAAAGAGTACTGTCCTCCAACGGTGAGTATTACAATGGTTCCTTAGACCCGATGGCAGACTTTTTTTGCACGTGCGCTCAACGGCCATTTCTTTTTGAAAAATCGGGGTGGCTGCAGAAAAGACCAGAACTTCAAATTTCGACGCTTTTCTGACAACTGGCATTCTAGTCCCCTAGAGTGAAGGGAAAAGGAACAAAAACCGTTAAAGATGGAGATGTTTATCATTATTATTTTTATTATTTTGTTCTTGTTGTTGTTGTTGTTTTGTTAAAATGTTTATCTTCCCTACTCACCCCTTCCTTTCTCCTATGATTAGTGTAGTACCTCTATTCTCTCCCAACTAGAAAACTATTTTTGTGAAGCAACCCTTTTTTAAAACAAACACCCAAGAAATTTAAGCGGTATTCTTTTCCCCACGCTACCTCTTAAATGGACTCCACTAAGAAACCTCACGACACACCGCTGACGTGGAATGCTGTGAATCCTTCCGTTTTAATGTACGATGAGAAAGGCGAGTCCAGTCAATTTATGGATGGGTTTTCTCAAGGAGAACCGCTATTGAATTCGGATCATCCGAATCCGAAGGCCTCTATGCTCGGGTTCCTGCAGACCGTCCCCCACCTCTTCACCCTCTCCCCAGACCAAATTTCACAATTACATGTCATGGTGCGGGAGTACGGGGAGATGGATGTTATTATCGAAGAGGGACTACAGCTACAACACATTTACGTCTTGGCCTCTGGCACAGTGGAGGTGATGAACTCCAAAAGCGGACTAAAACGTGTTTTTGGCCATCGACGCATTGGTAGCATAACGGCCCCAAACGTCTTTGGTGTCGAAGAGGCAATTCTCGAATTTCCCGCCGAATTCACGTATCACGCGAGTTCCGAGTCGACCCTTCTCCTTATCCCTAAAGAGCAAATTATTTCTCTTTTTGCCGAATCACCCATCTTTGCCAATAATATTTCAAGTCGCACCTTACAAACCCTTACGGCCTTTACCTTTTTTCAAGATTTTTGCCGTTCTATTTTTGGTAGAACTTTTATCAACACCACCAGCAGCGCCAACGGCAATAGACTTTCCATGTCGACGCTGGTAGGCCTCTACAAGTCTAGCGGCACCTTGTTTCACAAGTCTGTAAACCACATGGAGGTGGACAAGGAAGCCCTACGCTACTGTGTTCGCCGTCTACCGACTAATATTGCCACGACGTACATTATTATCCTTTCCAGTACGCTACCGGACTATATTTCGAATGAATTTGTGGCTGATGCCAACTCTAACCTACATGACGGTTCAGTCGACACTACTTTACCAGTGGACACTGGCCGTCGAAGGCGCTGTGCTTGGGCCTTTGGCGCAGGCGGTCAAACCTTAATTGTCATGCGGGATCAGTTCACAGATACCATTGACTTTGTGTCCAACATGTGCATGTACATTATCGAATCGCGAAAGCTCCGCATGCGACTTCTCCAGCTAGTGTCCCCCACAGCGGTCGAGCTGCTGCGCCGTGGACTTTCGGAGCAGTCCGCTGGAAGGGATTGGATCCATATTTTGGATCAACTTCCTTTTACGAAGCCCGAGATAGACGCCTTGTTGGAAACGTGGGACGACCAGGTGTTAACCCAGCTGTATAACATATTGTTGCATCGTGAAGAGTATGTGGTGCACCTGGAGTCGTCGCACTCCATCCGTTTCGGTCAAGATGCTTACACGAACTGGAGTCTCACTCTGAATCGTCACATGAAGTCGTGTATGCAGCTGAGTGAAAGCGATGTGCTGCCGCAGTCTGTGGTGATCGATGTTATGTTTTCGCCTAACCGCACATTTAAAAATTTGTTCTGCTCCATGGCTACCGACTTCAAGGACTATGTGGAAAACGCAGACAACAATGGGGAAGCAAAGTCCTCTAATGTGTGGAAGAATTTCGACGATCGATACTATTACATTCTAACCGGTCTCCTGGAAAAGGAGGGGACCATCCGTGAGGCGTACCGGGCGAGGCTAGAGTCGAACGGGTTTGTCCTCTTTGAGGACGCCCACTCTTCTTCTCTTATTGTCGATTTGGTCGACGTGGAAAAGTTGCGCGAAGAAGACAGCGACTCCTCCCTGCAACCCTTTGTACGAGAGGCAAAACGAAAGGCAAAGGAATCGAAGCAGAGACATTTTATAATAAATATCGATAAAACATTTGGCTCGCAGATTGAAGCTGTCCTCCGTTCGTTACTTCTCACTTTTGGGAGCCGCATAAAGAGTGTGAATTTGACTGGCAAGGCGGGTGGATTGGCGGGGAACCGAGGTGATGTGGTGCTTCCTTCCAAGCTGCTCTTCTCTAAGCAATCCTTCGGCGAAGATTCCACGGATGAGGTACGGTTGTGCAATCAAAACAGTCTCTCGCTCAATGACTTGACGTTTGTGGAAAAGTCGTGCAAAGTAGCACAGGTTCACCGTGGCGCCCTCATCACCGTCCCCGGTTTCGTGTTTCAAAGCGGGGCTATTCTTAAATTTTATAAAACCGTTCATGGGTGTTGCGCACTGGACATGCAAAGCAGTTATGTAGCCCGCCAACTGGAGGAGTGCAGGCGCACCGGTGTGCTAACGCAAAAAGTGATTAGCCGATATCTGTTTTACTGCGATGAGATGCCTCTCGGGAATGAGAATGGAACTGAAATTAAACCACAGAAACGGGAAATTATATCGACCATTTATGCCACGGCAAGGACCATTCTTTCCAAAATACTACAGTAGAGATAAATTTTATTTTTCTTAAAAATGTGGCTGTGCTTCACACCACCAACACCGTTGCACTTCTGAAGTATTTCTTTAATTTAAACCGTTTTTGTTGTTTTTAATGATACCGATTTTTTTTTTTTTTCCTTGTGCTTTCGCGAGAGAGTTTAATAATAAAAAATGTTTGGGGAGTTATTGCTATTGAATTTGTTTTCAGTATTATTATTTTTTTTCTTTTGTGATTTTTTTTTTTTTTTGATATACTTTTTCCTTTTCTATGCTCCTTTAACTAGTACAGCTGTTTTTTTAAGATTTTTTTGTATATGACACTTCTCGTGTCGAGGCGATGGGAGGGTGATACCCTCTTATCTGTCCTTTCCCAACAGGGAATTTCGCTGAGTCTCAATAACCAAGAGCCGTACGACTTTATGTGCAATGGTGTGGGTGTACTGTTTTTCCGTGGCGAAGATGTTTCTCACCACTTTTCCACCACAAAAGAAAAAATGGAGCGAGTACTGCAACAGAGTGGGGCTGAGAAAATAATTTCTATTTTCTTGCTTTCTGACGGCTTTCATCCCGATTTTCTCGTGTGGCTAAATTTAACCTGTTGCGTTCGTTGCACCGTAATACTTTGCTGGGAAACGGAGGAAGTGGTTAGTCTTTTATTGTCCTTCTGTCGCTCCTCTTCTGTCGTGAGGACAAAGCCGACCACTTTGAGTGACGGAGCGGTGCCGACCCTGTTGGAAGCTTTTACGCAGGCCCCGCAAATCATTTCACGCACCGACTTGATTCGAATATGTAATGCGAAGCCCACGGTGCGAGACTTTCTTACGCTGTCTAGTAGGGATATTCAGCATTTGCCCGGTTTGGGGGCCAAAAAAAGCACCCGCCTCGAAACCATTCTCAACACCCCGTTTCACACCAAGGCACAACCCAAAGTGGACGACTTTGTTCACACGACACAGAATAATAAAGTGAAGGATGGGGGGGAGTTGAGTAATGTCCTCAGTAGACTACGCGAGGAAGAAATGGAGGAAATGGAATTATGAATGACTCTTCCTCTTTTAAAACCGCTACTATATATATATTTTTACTTGTTACCACTAAAGGTGTTGATTGTTGCTGCTTTTAACTTTTTGTATTAGCATTTTGTTTATTATTATTATTATTATTATTATTTTAAAATATCCATTTCTCCCCTCTCCCCCTTTTTTTTTTTTTTCTAGTATACTCCTACTATTTTTCATATTCCTTTTTTCTTCTACAGATGCAGTCCCGTATTTTTGCCGATGTGTCTCAAGTCAGCAAGTGTGCCTCTCTCTTTCCCAAGACGGTGGAGGTCTGCCAAACCCTTGTCGATGAGGCAAAGGAACGGGCCTTGAAGAGCTTGGATAAAATATATGGCGTACCGCTACGCTCCTTTGAGAACACTGCGGAAGCCGTGGATACTGCAGCGACAGAGCTCGAGGTTTCCGCCAGTCTTCTTTCCGTCATCTCACATCTTTCTCCCTCTAAAGAAGTGCGTGACGTGGCGAATAAGAAGGTGGTGGAACTAGAGTCCTTTGGCATCGATCATTTCGAGTCGAATAAACGCCTCTATGCCGCCCTAAAGGAAGTTCAACAATCAGAAAGCTACAAAAAAGAGATTGAGGCAACCGATAGTGCAAAGTCACCAGAATATCGGTATTGGTTGGAAGAGCAACTGGCGGACTACCGCCGAAAGGGTTTGGAACTGCCTGAGGAACAGTTTGAAAAGGTGGTCCAAATTCAAAAGGATCTCGCTGAACTATGCACTGTTTTTTCTCAAAACATTAGTGAAGATAAGACTGAAGTGCGCTTCGAGAAAGAGGCCCTCGTGGGCGTTCCAGAGTCCGTTCTCAGCGGGCTGGAAACGGCGGAAGACGGTCGCTTGATCCTAAAAATGGACTATCCCACTTATTTCGGTGTCATGAAGCACTGCGAAGTGGCTTCCACGAGGAAAGAGATGGCTACCGCGTTCAACAATCGTGCGTACCCGGTAAATATGGAAGTTTTAAAAAATATTATCCAAAAGCGACATGAGCTCGCCACCCTGTTGAGCTACCCCTCTTTTGCCCATCTTTATATCTCCGATAAGATGGCCAAAACACCCGAAACCGCAAAACAGTTTGTTGAAGATTTAATCCCAAAGCTACAAAAGAAGTGGGAGGCTGAGGCGGAACTGATCAAGGCGCATTTGCACCCCAGTTGTGTGTTGTCCGACAATGGCTCCATCCAGTGGTATGATATCACCTTTATGATCAATGAAATCAAAAAGAATTTGTTAAATGTCAGTGAAACCGAAATTCAAGAGTATTTCCCCATGGACGCGACGATTCAAGCTCTGTTTCACATCTATCAGTCCTTTTTTGACATTACGTTTCATCAGGTGGAGAACGGAGAGGAGTTGTGGCACAAGGATGCGAAAACGCTTGAAGTGGTCGATAACAAAACCGGCAAAACACTGGGGTTTATTATTATTGATCTTTTCCCCCGCGAGGGCAAGTATTCTCACGCGTGCTGTCACTCTGTGGTCCCCCCTGTTCGTCTTCAGGGTAGCGAGACCGAGTTTTCGCCGTCTCTTTCCGTAGTGATTGCGAATTTCCCCGCTGCGAGTGGCGACCGACCCGCCCTGTTCCTCCACAGTGATGTAGAGACCTTTTTCCATGAGTTTGGCCACGCCATTCACGGAATCATGGGAAGAAGCAAAATGTCCACCTTTGCCGGCACTCGTGTGAAGAGGGACTTTGTTGAGCTACCGTCGCAAATGTTGGAAGAATGGCTTTGGGAGCCAAAGATTTTGCAGCAAATTACCAGTCATTACAAGACCAAGGAAGCGTTGCCGATGACACTTATCGACGCCAAAGTCCAATCCAAGAATACGTTTAGCGGCAGAGATTCTCTCCGTCAGTTACAGTTCGCCACTTATTCTTTAGATATATTTGGCCTCCCCTTTTCCGCTCAGCCCGCCGACGCACTCGATACCACCGGTTTGTTCTTTGCCATTGAACCGCGCGTTCTGCCCGGAATGGCATACGCCGATGACACCCACTTTGAGGCCGCCTTTGGTCACCTGACTGGCTATGGCGCGGGATATTACGGTTACATGTGGTCTAAAGTGTTTGCGTTGGATGTGTTTGAATACATTCGCTCCAGAGACGGCTTGATGGACCCTGTTCTCGGCCGCCGCTACACGGACTGCATACTTGGGGTTGGTGGCGGTCAGGACCCTAACGTGTCCCTACAGAACTTTTTGGGTCGAGAGCCAAACAACGAAGCTTTTTTAAAGAATATCGGTATTTAGAGCTCATTGTGTTGAATATGAGAAAAACCATTAATATTATATAAATCAATAGGACACCCATAAATGATAATGGAACTGTGTGATATTTTTATTTTCACTATTGTCCTGTTATGTTCATAACCATTTTTATTATTATTATTATTATGCTGAGGACTTCTCGTGCTGTTATTACTTCTTATCCCTCTTCTCCTTCCTATGATTTTAAAAAAGGAAGGCTATTTTATTCATACGAATCAAAAGTGAGAGGAAACATTTACAGATTCCTTATGTCTAGTATTTTTTTAGAAAATATAAATGTCCATTGCGAAATAGTGGACAACCTTTTCTACCCACAACACATTTTTGGCGCTGGAATTTTTACTAAAAGATAGCTTGACTGGTATGACACTGTTACCGGGGAGAGATGGAGAGGTGAGAGTAGAACCAAAGCATTCGTATTCCCTGGATCGGGTTACCATCACTCCTTGAAAACCAACACACTCACACAACTCCATTTTTTTTTTTTTTTTAATTATGCTCGACGTGAAACGTTTATTATATCCTTCGTATTTACTGTTTCTGTAATTCTTTTATTGCTACAGGTGTGTTGCTTTTCATTTTACCATCTCTTTTTACCTTTACCCCCTTTTTTAAAGAAGTGTTTGTTGCTAGCGCAAATACTAAATTCCGTTTTTGATTAGTTTATTTTGCTGTTTTTTTTTTTATTTATTATTATTTATTTATTTATACCGTTTTTTTCGTTTAAAGAAATCGATATATATATATATATATATATGTTGATGAATTCCCTTTCCATTCTTTGTGTCATTGTTTTGATCCTGCTTTCGGGATCTGCAACGGCTGTGGAAACCGATCATCACTGCAAACATGACGAACTTCTTCATCGCCGAATACAAAATGGTGAAACGATGGGCCAGATTGAAGTGTTGAAGAATACCACCACTCAACACCTTCAGAGTCGCGCAAGTGGCAGAAGGGGGATTAAATTCCAAGTCAGTTTTGAGGATTTGTATGACTCCTCTAAATATTGTGACAAAGCAGGAGCAACGCGGAGTCCTCTTGACGGCGGCAAAGCTTTGACATGTGAATCCGCAGACGTCTTGACTTCAGAGAAGCGAGACTACCTCATCAACCACCTCCTTCCTACCGCCGTGGATATCATTTCATCAAAGTTACAAACTGATCCCTTTGGTTCTTTCGATTTTGCGCAATCGGATCTTCGTGGAATTTGCGGCAATTTTCAAACCAAGACCAGCACTGTAGAAGTTAAAGACAGTGATTACGTGGTGCTTGTGGCGGCGGCTCCCACTTCGGGAAGCACAGTAGCGTGGGCCACCGCCTGTCTTGCTACTGTTTCGACAAACCGTCCAATCGTTGGTGTCATTAATATTTCACCCGCATATATGGATGGTCAAAACCAAAATATTCGCACCGTCGTACACGAACTAATGCACGCCCTAGGGTTTTCCAGTCTCGTTGGGGGCAATTTTGCCACCGAAACGAGTACGATGCGAGGTAAATCAGTGACAATGGTGTCTGGAACGGCAACTGCTGCCAAAGCAAAGGAACACTATAATTGTGGTTCTCTCGCCGGTATGGAGGTGGACGATGACGGTGGTGCCGGTACAGGGGGTTCGCACTGGAAGGTTCGTACAGCCAAAGACGATTTGATGGCTGGTTACGTCGGGCCAGTCATGTATTTTACTGCCATGACCATGGGTCTGATGGAAGACACTGGTTTCTATTACCCTATTTACGGCAACCAGGAAATAATGCCTTTCGGTCGCACGAAGGGGTGTGATTTTGTCACAAAGGCCTGCATCACTGGCGGGAGTACCCAGTATCCCGACACTTGGGCGACCAGTGAGTTTGCTGTTCGGTGCACAGCGGATCGGACCGCAGTGGGTGATGGAAGACTTGCTGCCTCTTATAATCGGAAGTATAATTGCCCTGCAACTTATTACAACTATTTTGGCGATGGTGACTGCAACTCCCGTTCGTCTTCTGACTATTGTCCCTATTTCTACGCTAATACGAACTGTATCGGTACACGCCGTTGCTTCAACGAGAGGGCGTCATCAGGTGCGGCGTGTATCAATGTAAATTGTGATTTCACCGCCAAAACCTTTACTTTTGACGATGGTAATTCCTGCACTTCTGGATCCACCTTCACCTACTCCTCGACGCAGTACGTGTGCCCAGAATTCTACGAAGTTTGTCCGTACGACGGGGCGGGCATAAGCAAACAACAAGCATATCGGTCTTCTACACCTTTGCTGTCTGTTTTGAGTCTTTTTTTTTCAGCGTTCGTATTAACTTTCCTTGTTTAAGTTTTAGGAATACTGAAGAATCATGTGGCGTTGTCAAATATATGACTTTACATACAAGGTATCTACACAACATTATACGCGTAAATGTGTTTATACTGGTATGGAGATAAGCCACTTCAAGTGTGTCCCACTTTTTGGGTCACTCTTCTTTTTTTTTTTTTAATTTTTATATATATTTTCCTTTTTTTTTTTTCTATCATTATTACCATTTTTAATTTCTGTTATTATGTTGTCGGTTTATCTGTATAATTCTATTTAGTATAAAATGCCCCTTTTCAAAAATGTAGTTTGTAAAGTGTTTTTCCTCTTTTTCCCCCTCTGTTTCACTTTTTTATTATTTTTTCTTTCTCCCTAGACATTAGTGTGAGTATGTCATTAATAGTGTTGTTTTGATGCTGGACAACGCATAACAAACGGGAACAGTGTCAGTTAACTTTGCTTTTGCTGGGTCATTCCTTTCGCGGGAGTTTCAACGGTGGTTGTTTGAGATGTGAAAATTGTTTTACTGCTGTCCTGAAAGAGAGAAAAAATGCCGGACCACTTTAATATATATACAAAAAGAGAGCGTCTGTGGAAATCGAAACAATTTCTTCTATTTCTGTCATCATGTGTTTCTGCTTTCCCATTTTAATGGTTAGTGTTACTACTTCTTTAAATTAAATAATATTAACAAAACACATATATAAAAAAATATATTTTAAAAGTGTATTATTCTTCTTCTCCTTTTCCTTTCCGTCATTTCTTTTTTCCTCTTTTTAATTACATGTGCTACAGAAGAAAAAAAGTCAATTAAACCACCTAGAACAAATGCGACGAGTGGTGCCTCTGAGCTGGTCGGCCTTTCTCCAAACCTCGTGGTCCACCATGCGGCGGTCAAGCAGCACTCTTGAAGTAGTCCATGAGGAAGCCCCACTGTCCTCTAAAACGATGGAGGAAGAGAGGCACGACGAAGGGGACTTTGACGAGTTGGAGGCCGCTTCCCAAGAGGTCCACGACCTCAGCTACGCTATTGTCAGTTATTTGCGCCGAGCAGAGCCTTCCGGTGATGCTGCCCTTTTTCGGGGTCGATCGAAACGTCGGTTGCGGGAGCCTGTTCCGGAGCAGTTGCGACGCCAGCTTCATGGTCATGGTGATAAGGCCGCACGCTCCATAAACTCCTTTTCGAGTCAAAAAGATTTTTTGGAGGCCACGGATCTTTACTGCAAATGGTGTGAAAAACTTCTCATTCACATGAACCAGCCAGTGATGGATCGCATGATTCAAAGTGCGGGAAAGGGATTCAAGGACAAGAGGAGTGATGGCATATACCGTAGAAAGAATCTCTTACAAAAGGCCAGTTGGAGAACCTTTCCCTTTCGTTGGTTTAAGCACGCCCCGTTTGAAGTGGAACAGTTGCGGGCTGATATCCCGGAGTCGGTAGTGCAAAACACTCGCTTTTATCGAGATGTGGGGACGGTGAAGTTACTCTTCACCATCGCCGAGGTGAATCATCCCTATCGGCAAAAAATTGAGGCCAAGATGTTTGAAACCCTCTCCCGTTATGATCCACATCGCCGCATTGAGTAGTTGTGACCTTAGAGGGCTTCCTTGAAATGATCTATAGGACATAAAACAAAAATGAATCAAATGTAGAAGCAGATGTTTGTTTCCACACACATTACACTCCCAAAATAATAATAATAATATTAATAATAATCTATGATTTCTGAACTTTATTGTTTTTCGTAAAGTTGATTAGGTGATCCATTTTTTCTTTTCTTCATATTGTTTTACCCCCCTCCCCCTTTGTAGAGAATAATAGCAACTTCTTAAATGATTCGAAATGGGTGGCTCGCACGACCGTCTTCGACGGTGGTGTTGTCTTCCTTTTTGGAGGCAAAACGTTTCCGAACGGGAGGTGGTGTGGGAGACCGGAGAATAAGAACAGACTGGCACCGCTGTTATCCTTCTCTGATGCAAGAAAAGGATCGTGACATGTACCACTGTTACTACCCCTACCTCTTTGACCATGGTAGTGAAATGAGCCTGTATCCAAAGATTCCTGAAAATCCCCGTGAATGGCAGCCGGAACAGCTGCAAACCACTTATGATGCCATCCGTGAGGACAAGTATGATGCCTTTCTCCGACTCCGGGAAAAGTTCCCTGAATTGTACCAGGACACCAAGGCCTGGGACAACCCTCCGCCTTTTGGAGAGTTCAACATGTTTTATAGTGTTCGGATGGGCCTGGTTGGCATTAAGGTATTTACTTGCAAAGAATACGACGATCTCGGCAATCAATTTGACTGTACTGCCTTTTGGTTCCCTGACAATCAGGTGGTGAAGCACAGCAGCCGGAAAGGGGAAAGTGGGTCCCATAAAATCTTTGTTGGGGCTACTAACGTCCCTGTAGAGTTTCACAAACCCCATGTGGCGGCCTTTTACAAAGCAGCCGGTGTGCCCGTCAAGCACGTCACCGCCGGTTTTAACATTACCCCGGACGCTTATGTACCCGTGGGGACCAAACTAGACGTACGGCACTTTAAACCCGGCCAGGAAGTTACAATTAGCTTTCAAAACACAGACTACGGGTACCAGGGGGTGATGTTCCGTCACGGTTTTGACGGTGGTTACGTGTGGCTGGGCGACTCCAAGTGGCAGCGCCGCCCGGGTTGCATGGGAGCGGAGGGGCAGAAGCGAATTTATCCCGGGCATCGAATGGCGGGACAGACGGGTGCGTCCGTGGAGACGTATCAAGGGGTCCCTATTTGGAGAATAGACTACAAAAACTCTATGATTATTCTCCCCACTTTACTAGACGCTGACGTAGGAACCTACGTCAAGTTTAGTGACACCATCAACACGAAAGGTTATACCCTGTGGAATGAGCACCGTGGTACTCCCGCCTTCCCGACCTTCATCCCCCCGAAGGACGAGGATTTGAGTGCGCTTTCCACGGATGAGTGCCAGTTAACTTCTCCCCCACTTTACATGTACTTCCGTGACGAATTTGCGGCACCCCAAATGGTTTCTCAAACAGATATCGAGGACGCCAAAACCACCAAGACCGCCACTTCCACTCCGAAGCGAAAGATTTACGATATGCGAAAGTATATTGAAAAGAGGAAAAAGTACCGCCAGGGTCTTTTGAAGGCACGAAAGTATAAGCTGATGGGACTGCGTACCGTAGCACACGAAAAGCAAGAGGAGGCTCGTAAGGCCAAGATTTTGCGGTTTAAGCGCGTTAAAACGTAAAGCAAGTTTAAGTAGAAATTAAAAGAGGAAAGGGGAAAAGGGGGTATTTGACAAATAAAGAGAGAGACCACCGCAACTGGTTTTTTTTTTCCCCCCGTTAAGTACCGTCGTCGTTGTGGCTGTTTTTTTAGGAAAGACAGTCCACATGTTTTTACAGTTAAATCTTCAAGTGAGTATTTCCATATATCTTTATTCCTTTCCCCGTTTTTACTGTTTTTCGTCTTGTCGTTTTATTTATAAAGAATTGACTATTGTTGTTATTATTTAATTTTATCCCCCTCCCCCCTACCTTCCCCCATCTTCTATATCACAGTAGTCTTGCAAAGGATTCCAACAGAAATGCGGCGAGTAGGGTCCTCTTTTCTGAAACTGACTGGAGGACTTCAGTCTCGGTTGGCATCTTCCTCAACCCCCAGTGACTTGATTCATGTAAAGGAGTCTCCTTTAGACGGCGTCTTTATTATGGAGATGAATGCGCCCAAGGCCAACGTTCTTACACCGTCATTCATTTCCTCGTTTCTCTCGGAAATTCGGCGGCTATGTGACCCCGATAAGGAGCGGTGCAAGGGTATTGTCCTCACTTCCACTGTGAGTGGGATCTTTAGCGGTGGTTTAGATATTAATGAACTCTTTCACAATCAAGACGAGGAAAGATTTTCAAAGTACTGGTCACAGTTTCAAGAGCTCTTTGTGACCCTTCATTCTCTCCCCGTTCCTATAGCCGCAGACATTAATGGTCACGCCGCCGCTGCTGGGTGCATCGTAGCGATGGCGTGTGACTATCGAGTGATGGCCCGTAAGCACCCCAAGAACCAGAAGGATCTGTCGATTGGCATTTCTGCCACTGCCAGTGGGTTTTGTGTCCCACCCTATGTTTTTGCGTCCATGGAACATACGATTGGGTTTCGAAAAACGGAAGAGTTGATGACCTCGGGGCGACTTTTAACGGCGCAGGAGGCCTTAGCTTACGGTCTAGTGGACGAAGTGGTGGAGCACGGGGACGAGTCCATTGTGCCCTGCTTGGAATATATTGAAAAGCTCCTTCAGCATCCCTCCCCCGCCCCGTTTTGGATCATCAAAGATTTTTCCAGGGCTCAGATTCTTTCCCCTCTGCGCACCGCTGAGCTTCGGCAAATAGACACGAATAATTTCTTTCACATGCTCCAAAGTCCCGTGGTTCGTGACGTTCTGGGAAAACATGTCGCAGCGCTAGGGTCAAAGGGCAAATCCAACTGAGTGAAGGTGCTGGTTGTGAAACGGATGTAGGAATATTTCATCTCTCTTTTTCAACTCTTTGATATAAGCAGAATTATAATAATGGAAAGTAACGTTCAACTTCACTATTTTACCCCCACCCCAACCACCTTTTTTTTTTTTTTTGTATAAGGGTAGTTTTTCCTTTTAGCCCCACTTTTTTCACATGTTTGGTAAGCTACGTGATATTCACGGACAGTCGGTGCCACTGTGGGTGAACTTTTTGTTGAAAATTTCTGGAATGGAGAAACTCACAAATAGGCCATCGCAAAGCTTTGTTTGCTACCCCCTTCAACGCAACAAGCTTTCTTACCTAGTTTTTGATCAATGGGACTCCACTAAAAGGCAGTCTTTTCCTCAAGTTTTGCCCTTGCCGGAAGAACCTACTGAATTCCGAGCCGCGCTTTTGCATGATCGTGACGTCGTCGTGGTCCACGATAATCGTGGGGATGTTCCTCCCCACCTTGACTTTTCCTCCCCTTTCCTTTCAATACGTGGGAAAGCACTTGCACTGTCACCGGAAGCGGCACGACGAATGGAAGAGGTTCAACGCGAACTGAAATATATTTTGCCCTTTTGGGTCACTCAAGAGGAGTTGGAATTTCTTTTGCGATATCCTAAATTGATAAAGTGTCTTCGTTTAAAGGATGTCACCAACGCTACAGGGTCGCCCTTCACCTGCCAGCGCCGTCGTGTACTCACCACCAACGCCGAAGGAGAACCGCGGTATTTGGCAAATCTCCAGGAATTTATTACACCTGGAGATAAGTGGGAGGAACTTTTTCTCCAGCTCATATCTAATTTTCGTATCTTTGAACCGGTCAACATTGCCACAAAAAGGTGTTTTGACCCTTCTATGACGGACCGTATTCGGTTGGAATGTATCATGAGCAAGTGCTGGTGCAGTGTATGGGGTACTGCAGAAGACTACCAGGCCGTCGGGTTTGAACCCCTCCCTGGGTGTATTGAGTGCACCGCGGTAGATCCTTTTGGAAATGAGGTGTTTTTGATTCATGCGCTTGCCACCACCACCCCTAGAGAGTGCTTCTCGTTTGTGTATCCAGAGAAAGCTATTCAGTGAGGGGTGGTGTATCATGTTTTTTTTTTCCCCCTACTCTGAGTATTCGGCTCACGTCTACGTGAAGCCATTTTTCTATTTTTCTGTTTTTCTTTAGTCTTTTTTTTTTTTTTTTTGGTTTTCTGTTATTTTTTATTTCTTCAAAATAGAATACGATTTCCGTTTTTATTCTTTTTGAAGTGCCATTATATATATTTATTTATATATTTGTATATTGCCTTCTCGCACTGTTTTCTTCTATTTTTTTTTTTTTTTTCTACTCCTCAATTTATTTATTTTCCTCACAATAAAAAGTAGTCGTCATTTAAACAACAACAGCAACAACTGTAGACAATGAACGAACCGAAACATGAGGCTTTGCGACACTTACTTCTCATTGAGTTGTCTACTCTGAGGGATGCTTGCCTCCGGATTGACTCACAGGAAGCGGAGGCTGCTGCCTCTCCCTCTAGAACCCCACGGGGGTCCGCTGACGGGGGGGAGGAGGCACAGTTAGGCCAGAGTGCTAAGGACGCCATTGAGGCCTTTTTTAACAGTGGAGATGAATTCATTACTCTCTTCAACGCTGGTGAGGGAAACATTGTCAGGGGTGATTTGCTCAATAATGTGTAAAATAGACTTGCTTTGTATTATTATTATTATTATTATTATTATTATTGCTGTTTTGGTTTTCTTTTTTAAAATTTTGATGTAGTAAGGAGATTCCCTAGGTGTAAGAATGAAAATACCCCCCCCCCCCTTCCATTTCTTCTTATTATCAAAATATCTAGAAGGAGCTGTTTTTTGTTTTACACTCTAGATTGATTTCCCCTTTACACTCCTTTACAGTGCTCACAAACTGTGCGTGCGTGTGTAATACACTTTTTTCTACTCCACAACATGTCCTTTACCCTTTTGAAATGCATCACTCCCGTCGTTGCTACCGTCCTCGCTTTCCGTGCCAAGGAGGTTTGCTGCTTTGAAAGTCCTTCGCGTAGCACCGCCGTTGAAAGCTGTTCCGCCGTCTTAAATGAATCCCCGGAATGGCAAGTAGAGTTCTCCAACATGGTGAGAGAAAAAGGGTCCCCGAAAGAAGCTCCCAGTAATAAAGCGTTGCTTCATATTTTACGCCTAAAAAAGGAGTTTGTCGATAAGGACGGTGTGAAGTCGCCCTATATGCGCATGATTTGCTTTCTCCCCGGAGCGAAGCCAGAGGATGTGTGCCGGTGTATGTGCGAAACCAGCCTCCGCATGCGGTGGGATGAAAACTACAAGCACTTTGAGAAATACAATGAGGGGGACAGCGGAGACGCGTGGTTGCAGGAGCCTCTCCGGCCGATTGAAGTGCTCCCCAAAACTGTCAAGTGTGAAGGAGCACAGTGTACCTTGATCCCGTCTGTACGTAGAGTTCTCACTGAAAATTCGTGGTTTTCCCATCGAGTGGGAACCTCTTTTGCCGCCGCACTCCGCCAACCGGATCGGTTGTTTTTTTATCGTCGCAAAACCTTTGAGTATTGCTTCCCCGAAAAGGGGTTCTCTCCTATGATTGATGTGCTTTACGAGGGGACCCCCTCCCTGCTGAGGGAACGCTGCTCCCTTCTTGGTGCCTTTGAGAAGTGGGTCAAGACGCAACAGGAGGAAAAATTTTACCCTGCCTGGATGCACTACCAGCACGCTTGCTTTATCCCCATCACGAGTTTTGAGGCCCAGCTTACACCCGAGGCGTTACAAACCATACAGCAAACCGGGAGTATGTTCGACGCGCCCTCTACCAAGGAACTGTGGAAGGTTTATCGTCTCTCCAAACAACTATCGGAGGAGAAGCAAGTGGGCACTGGGGGAACGCTACTCATCATGACTTCTGCTAACGACATTGGTGTCCCGCGGTTTTTGCCTCGTCTACCCCAGACCAAAATCATGACCTATGTCGCTACTAGGGACTTTGACCACTTGATGCGACTTTTATCGGAAGTCGCATCGGACGCCGGACAGTAAACCGCCCATGAGGAGTGGTGTTAATATTAAACCTTAATTCACAATAATAAAAACCAAAAATCTATTTTCCCCTTTTTTTGTGACAGAGAACTGGGTTATTAGTGTTATATGCCGAATAGAATCATATTCCTCGTTCTCTTTGTTTTTTTTTTTTTTTTTTTTTTACAATGATCACTTTACGATTGAGATCTAGAATTAATAATGGTGTGGTTCAATACACGACTTTCACTCGTCCTGACCGTGGTGGCCGGTGTCTTGGTGTGGACCCGTGCCAGTTTTCAAATACGGCGTGCCACACGCCAGTATGTAAGCCGCTCCACTTCTAGCATTGAAACAAGAAATTTTGTTTTTAGAGAGGCCCTTTTGTCCTTTGAAAAGGTCGATGATTTTAGTGGTGTTTTCTTTTTCTCTATGGAGAGGAGATGCACCTTAAACTTTTCCAGTAGCGCAATACGGGACATGGGTCTGTTCGGTGTGATTCAACTCTATCAGGACAATCTCCTTCGTGAATCCACTAAAAATCTACCCCTCCTAGTAGACCTGTGGAATTGTAGTTGCTTGTTTGTGAACCAAGAGTTGGTGGCGTTTTTAAAGAAAGAAAGCCCTCTAGAAATCGATCTCGATAGTGTAGTGGAGGTCCTCGTCGTGGGGAGGTTGCTGAACTCCACCCTTCACCTATTTCACTTTCATCGCAGAGAGGTGGTGGGGATGGACACACTGGAGGTGAACCGTCGACTGTTGTCCCAGGCACAGTGTAAACTTCGCCGACTTAGCTCCCCTATCCGGGGGGTTGGGCTAGTGGTGCGAAAGTTGTTATTGTTTTGCGACACCAAGAGGTTTCTTCTGTTTGTTCTGCTGTATTTGGGGGAAATGACAGCTATTAATCTTTTCTCGGATAAGGTGGCCTCCGGTAACTTGGTGTCTCTCCAAACGGAATCCAACGCCTATTTAGCGACGCTCCATCGACATGCCGCGATCTGGATGACAAACGTGGTCGTTGGTCTACTATCTCGTGAAAAGAGCTACAGGTTTCACCAGTTGACCTCTGCCTATCGTCTCGGGGTGGTTCGCGACACCATACTACGGTTATCTCTTTCAGAATTCGACCCGGTTACCCTGCATTTTCACACACGAATGCTTCAATTTATGTACAGTTGCTCCCACCTGGACTTTTCGGTGGTAGAAGACGTCGTAAACCGTTTACAGAATTTTGGCACTGCCGTAAAATTGGTGCTTCTATTACCCCTGGAGTGTCTCGTAGGCGGTGCCTCTTGCGTTCTATCGGACCACCTTTCCCACACGTTGCGCAAGGCGCAGCTTTTAAACGACGAGCAGGAGCAGCAGAAAAGGACCTTCCAGAACAGGGTTTCTACTCGTCAGTTTGGGGTGGACCGTGTGGGACACGCGGGTCTGACGGCGTTGCTTTGTGCCTCACGCGACAGCGGTTGTAGAACTCCTTCTCTTCAGAAGTGCCTCTTTTCTCTCCACTTCCCCATTTCCTCCCCACAGTGGACCCAGGAGAGCGCCGCCGTTTGTTCGACAGCGTTGACGGACTATACGGGTTTTACGACCGAAGAGTTACAGTATTTGGAGTGTGTGCTCTCCGATCTTCAGTCCCTGAATCCTGTTGAGGAGTACAGTGACGAGGAAGGAAAACGATTCTTGGACAGGGTTCCACTAGAGCAGCAAAGGCGATGGGGTTGTGGCACTAGTCCCTCATCCTTACCACAGTTAAGAGTTCCATTTTCTAAAAAGGACCTCCTCCTCGGTATACAAAATGGTTGTGGGGTCTTTAGTTCCGAGTACCTTTCCTCGTTTCCCTCCCTGTGTGTTCTTGCTTGCGGGGAGGAGAGCACGAATGCGGTGCAGCACTGTCAAGAGGTGGTCTCCTGTGTTCATCAACTGGACCTTCTTCCCAGTCGTGTCGTGGAAGTGAACTCCCTTTTTCGCACCACCACCCCCTTCTCTCTTCTTTACGATGATGCATCTCGCCACGTAAAATCGGACCGTCTATGGAATGATTTTGGTATGACGGTGTTGGAACAATTTTCAGCCTCCATCCCCCTTTCTCCCGTCCTTGTGCCCGTGGAGCCTCCTGTCGGCTCGTGGTCCATCACCTTTCGTCAGGTGTGGTTTCGTTACCCGAGGTCTACGCGGTGGGCGCTAAAGAACGTGAGTTTTGATATGGAGGCGAGGTCTTTTTGTGGAATTGTGGGCTTTAACGGGAGTGGCAAGTCGTCGTTGTTTCTACTCCTCTCTAGGATTTATGCCCCCACATTGGGGGGCATTTTTATTGGTGGCGTACCAATCGAGCGTTTTAGTCGACGGGAACTCTGTCGGCGCATCGGGTATTCGTGGCAACAGACGGGTGAGTCCCCGTTCCTCCCGGAATATACACTTGAGGGCAACATTGGTCTTGCGAATATTACGGCAACTAGAGAGGATGTCGTTCGCTCTCTTGAACTGTCCTGCGCGTCGTCTTTTGTAAAGACGGAGCAACTACCCCGTCCCTTTCAGCCCAGTCAATTTAGCACGGGAGAAGTTCAACGCATTCATCTCTCTCGCTTGTTTCTCCAATCACCCCCTTCCACCGGGTTGTTTCTCCTGGATGAGGGGACGAGTGCTTTGGATGGTGCGACCGAGCAACGTATCCTAACGTCCCTTTTGAAAATGAGAAAGACTTGCCTCATGATTGTGCACTCTTCACATCTGCTTCCCTCCACCGACCAGATTTTGGTTTTTAGGGACGGAGAGTTGGTCGAGCAAGGCACGTGGGATAGCCTTCGCTGTTCCTCCACGTACTTTAACCAGTTGTATGACACCCCCTGATTCTGCTCTTTCTATATAATCTTTTTTTTTTTTTCCATATGTTGGTATATTGGTGTGCTTGTTTTATTTACTACTAACATCATTCCTTTTGATGTTCTACGTTGTCTAATTTCTTTCCGTATCCCCCCCCCTACTTTTAAAAAAGCTTCAT
>AUXL01000067.1:0-23334 GCA_000482185.1 Angomonas desouzai | reverse complement strand
GACGCCAACACCATTGGGGTTGTAGGGGTAGGGGACGAAGTTGGGCTGATTCATGCTGGTGATGGAGTAGTTATTACTGGGACAGCTACCACTGCCGTTGGCCACAAACGTGTTATTATTACTGACATTATTATTATTATTATTGTTGTTGTTATTGTTATTATTATTATTATTATTATTATTCATGGTATTAAGATGGGGGTTAAGGGAGTTATTAGGATCTACAAAATAATTGCCCTGATCGTTGCTGAGCATGGGTGGTGGTGCCATGCCGTTGGGCAGCAGCAGTACGCCCTGGCCGTTGATATACATGGCGGAGGGGTACCCGTTGAACATATTATTATTATTATTATTATTATTATTATTATTGTTATTATTATTATCAGGAGTGCCCATAACGGCGGGGAAATGGTTGCTAAACATAACTCCTTGTGGGTTCATGACGGGGGCGTAGTTTAAATAAATAGAAAATTAATTATATATGTATTTAAAAAAAAAAAAAAAATTGGTAGAGTTTATATACAAATCAGTTTTTAAATAATTAAATAAACTGATAACAACGAAAAGAGGAAAAAAAAAAAATTATAAAAAAAGGAAAAAAAAAAAAATGTCTTATGTTTTGAAAGAAAAAAAAAAAAAGCCTGAAAATGAGTCGTTGCAAAAATGAACGGATAAAGTAAGAGAAAAGAATTCGTACAAAAGAAAAACCGTACCTGCGAACGAAAAAGTGGAAGAAAAAAAGTTATTTTTTTCCTTAAAAGAGGGAGAAATAGAGAGACGCAAAAGTGAAGCTAAATGAAAGTTGTACAGGGGAAACATTAACACAACATTAGTCATTTTTTTTTTTTTATCATTATTATCGTTACCAACATTCAAATTCCATATATAGATGTACATTTTCATATATAAATACAAGAGAGAACAGTACGAGAGAAAAGAAGAATACAATAATTATACAGAACATTCGTTATGCCTCTTCCACGATGAGAAAGATGAAAGAGACCCATTTATATAATGCCCTTTGCTCGGTCTACCCCCTTCACAAACAATGACACCACCCCCTTCTGACTGCTGGAGAAGGGAGGGAGGAACTGCGCCTCCAGCTCAGTCCCGGTGAGCGCGAAGGGGGCGTGCTCCCGCTCGACTGGGATGATATACATGCGAGCGTCACCGCCGCGGAGGGCGGACACCTCCACCTCCAGCTTCCCCAGCACGGTGTACCCGCCCCCCGTCTTGGCCCCCGCCCGCTGGGTCACTGAGAGCACGTCGGGGGCGGAGTCGCCCGGTGCGTGGGTGGGCTCCTCGAGGCTCTTAGCCAGCACCTCTATATGAAGGGGAAGGGGGAAGTGGGTGACGGCCACCAGCGCCGTCGCGTCCTCCACGTCCCAGTAGGCGCTAGGTCCCTCGACGGACTTTTTCTCCGCCGCCAGCAGTGGGGTGGGCCCGGAGGAGACGGTGATGCGGACCGCCTTCTCCTTCACGTTGCTCATCACGTTGCAGATGCTAGAGAGGGTGAGGCGGACGGCGGTGGGGGTGGTGCCGGTGCGGTAGTCGCGGCCGGGGAAGAGAAGAGCGGTGGCGTAGAAGGGAAACTTACCGGTGGCGAGGAGTATCTCGCTGTTCTCGCTGACCTCCGCCGCGGTGAGGCCGGGGGAGAGGAGCTGGGTGTTGAGCGTGGCGCACATGGTGGTAATGGTGACCGTGCCCCTGGGGGTGTCCTTGTCGCCTGTGAGGGGGCCGGCGTAGAGATTGTAGTTGTACTCCCCCGTCCGGCCGAGGTCGACCACCGGTAGGTACACCTGTCCCAGCAGCGCCCCCTCCTCCACCACCCCGTCGTACAGCCGGACCACGAGGCCCTCATCCTCCTTCACCTCCTCTGGGGAGATGCGGAAGACCGCCGATGACTCCGCGACACTCCACACACCGTTGCGTTGGGGCTGGGTGCGGAAGAGCTCTTCCTCCTTGGAGGTAAAGGTGGCCACAATATCTAACGAACTAGTGTCCATGTAGTGAGAGAGTACACTCAGGTCACACCGCTTCACCTGTACCACCGTCAGCGGGTCTTTCCGGCTAAAGTGCAAATCCACCGATGGTCCTTCCTTGTAGCGGTTGAGCTCAGAGACGGTGCGGCATTGGGTGTAGACACTGACGGTCGCCACGTCACCCAACTGAATCCGGTACTCGCTCTCCGGGCCCAATCCGTCGCCCCCCACCTCCAGCGTCGCGGTAGCCACGACGGTGGTGATGTCATTGTCACAGAGTTCCAGCAAGTAGGAGAAGCGACTCCCCTGAAGGGTGGGGCACTGCAGGAGGCAGGAGCCCTCCACCATGTCGTAGGATGCGGTGTAGGCGCTGTAGGCTAAAGGGGTGCGCAGGACCACCTCCCCATCGGACTGGCGGACCACCACAAACAAATCCGGTGGGATAATGAACGACTCGGGCGTACGGACGTCTACCTTCTGGACGTGGAAAAATATCGCCCTGTCGGCCCTGCGGTGCTCCCGCTTCTGGTACACCGAGGTGCCGAGGGTGTTGAGGATCAAAGTCCCTAGCGGCTCCTGCAGCTGAGGGGCGCTGAGAGGGCATCGGTGCACCCCCGCCCCGCCAAACACCAGTTCATCCACTGAGGTGAGATAACCGCCGATGGTCTGCTCCTTGTGTTGCAGTTCGAACCGCAGCTTGCCGCTCTGATTCACCCGGAGAAAGGCACCGTCGGCGGGCCAGAAAGGGTAACGGGTTTTGGGGGCGACGTGAGGGGTCTTGAGCAGCAGCACCTCCTCCCCCTCCTCGGGGATCCAGTAGACGAGCATGGAAGCGTCGATGCGGTGCTTCAGGCCCTTGACGGCCACAATATGCAGTTCCACCGAATTGGAGTAGAGCATGGAACGGGTGTCAGAGGGTAAACTAAGTTGCGACAGACTGAGGCGTTTATTCCCGTTGAACTTCTTTTGGAGGGTACCGAAATCGGAACTCATGACGGGTAGACAAACCACTTCCAGATGAAAATTCTCTAATTTCTTTTCCGGCTCTTCCTCCTTCGCGAGGGGGATACGATAGACGCCGATCTTCCCGTTCTCCTCAAACGCTTTGGTCGAAATGTCGCCACTATAGAGTGTCGCTTTTCCCTTTGCGCCCTCCGACAACTCCAGCTTCAGGTCCGACCCACATCGGATGAACTTGATGAAGGACGCCTTGTCGATGGGCCAGTGCACGCATCCCGCCATCTCGCCCTCCTGCTGGATCGCGGCCTCACACGTCCTCAGCACCGTGTGGTCCCCTTTCTTGACCTGAACCGTGTACTTCTTCTTGGGGTCTAGATAGGTGTTGGCGTCGCCACCGCAGACGCGCACGTGCATGAGCAGCAGGAGGTACTGGCTGTTCTCCCCCTCCGCTCCGTCCTCCTCAGGGATCCACAGCTCCCCTTGCTCGAGAGGGAGGACCTTGACGTAGGAGTTGAAGTAGTTCTTGTCTTCGATCTTCACGAACCGGTCGAGGGCGCTGGCGGATCGCTCGGCACTCACTTTATTCTGCTGGGAGTAATCGACACTGGCAGGGCGCACTCGCAGCGCCGAGACCGCCTGCTCCGAGGCGCTGACGGGCCTCACGATGCTGTTACGGGGGGAGGTGGAGCGCAGGTCGGAGCCCATCTGGGTCTGGCGGGGAGAGAGGAGGCCGACGGGCAGTCCAGAAGGCGGTCGGAGGAGGTGGTTGCGGCTGATGGAGGCGCGGTGTCCGCTCGAGTAGGAGAACTCGCCATCGGTGGCGATGGAGCGGCGGGGACCGCTGGCGAGGGCAAGCGGGTTAGGGGGCCAGGCGGCACTCTCCGAGGTAGACATGTCGCCAAAGGTAAATCCCTTGAAGGGGGCAGAAATACTCGCTTCGATATCGCCGCTCGTCTCGTCCTCCCCGGTCTCGGTCTCGCTATTCTCAGAGGCAAGTTCTTCAATACCGTTCACATTCACCAAAGAGACGTCCCCCGCATCAGCTAAACTCTCCTCCACCACCCCTTGAAGGGCCTCTTCCGCCTCGTCCTCGTCGTCCTCCACCACAAGACGGACGTTACTGTCGTTGATCTGTCGTAGGAAGCGGGGCTGTTCCTCTGTGGGGGTGAGGAGAAGCTGTTCTACAATAGTGGCCTGGAGCTGATTGACATCACCGGGGAAGTCGCAGTCGGCTGGATTGGAGCCCAAGGAAGGGGGGACGGAAATGAGGGACTGCACTCGTCGTTTCAGAATCTTTTCGGTTTCCTTGTCTACCTCGCGCAGCGCTCGCTGTTCGGAGCGGAATATCTCATCCCCCACCCGCTCCAATTCGCTGTTCTTGTTCTTGATAAACGTCACCCAGTCAAAGGACTCTAATATCGCATCCGTGTCGATCGTCACCGGGGGAGAAAAGCTCTTGGACAGACTCTGGCGCCGCCCACTGCCGGTGAAGGAGGCCGACCCCGCGGGGTGGAAGCCGCTCCCCCGGCGGGCACTCGTCGTGGAGGTGGGGGAGTTGACAGGGGAGTAGCCTTCCGTCATGCTGTCCGGTCCGTGTTGGGAGCGGTAGAGGGAGATGCCGTTGCGGCAGACGTCGACGGCCTGTGGGAGCACCTTGTTTGACTCGAGGATGCCCGTCACCGCGTCTTTGGGTAGGATCCACACGTCGACGGAGGTCTCGGTGACCACGTCGTAGGGCCAGAGATGGGGGAGGAGGAATAACTCTCCAAAGTAGTCCCCGGCGCACCGGGACTCGCCTTGGTTGGGAAGACACGCATTGGGCTGCGAGGGGTCCACCTTTCCGTTCACCCGCACGAAACCTCTCCCAATAACGTACAAATCCTTGCACGGGGTGTTGGCGGTGGCGAGGCGGAACCCAGGGGGTACGGTCTTGATGGAGGCCAATGTCGCCAGTCCCTCTCTCATCGTCTCGGTGGTGTGGGAGAGGCAGGGTACGCCGCCGAGGATGGAGACCAAGCTAAAAATGTCCCGTTGAATCCCATCCTCCATCCATTTCCGTCGGCGCTCCAACGCCTTAAAGGTGAGCAATTTGGCCAAATCAGGGTACTTTTTAAATCGGTGGTGAATTTCGTTCTCGTGGAGGGCGTACAGTTCGCAAATGGACCCCGACACCACGGAGGAGTTGCGGGGCTCGTTGAAAATGGCGCTGAGCTCCCCGAAGGCGGACCCGGGCTCGATCACGGACAATGGCTCCCCCTTCACCACCACCGTCAGCGTCCCTCGGCGGAGGAAATAAATATAGGGACAGTCCACTCCTTCTTCAAAGAGCACATCTCCAATGTTAATGACTTTAACTTCCATTGATCTGGCTAATTTGACTCGATCGCTACCGCTCAGAAACGGCCACATCCACGACCGCTGGAGAAGGGCGGAGGTGGCGTAGAAACTTTCGAGCATCATTTCCCGTCGGTTGGGCAGTACGGTGCGGTTGAACAGCTCCAACACCTCCTTCGCCTCGCTGGACTCTAACACGAAATTCTTCACCACCGACCAAAACCAGCGGGAAGAGATGATGGCAATGTCCACCCCATCGCTCGCACGAATACACGTCGGGTTACGGTCCTCACACAGAATGGACTGCACACAAAGCACATCTGGACTGTGTCGGGGTCTCGCTTTTTGAGACCTAATGGGTCGATTAGGGGTGGTTTTACCATCCTTAGAGGTACGCTCTTCGATGGCCTGGCCGTGTAGCATGACGACCAACCCACTAGACAGGTGCGACTCACGGGCGTAGACCATGATTTCCTTTGGATGATAATAGCTAAACGTCACCTCCTTCACAAGGAGCTCTAGTAACCCCACCGGCCACTCCGAGAGCTGCGAGCGCTCCGAGCGTAGTGCCGCCAGGACGGATTCTTTGGTGTAGTTCCGCGGAGGGTACACTTTAAACTTTTTTATTCTTCTTCGCCGTAATATCCGTTTAATCACAATGGGCCTAAAGAGGCGCTTCAGCACCTTCAGTGCCGCCTTCACTTCGGGGTCGCTAAGGTTCAGGGCCCCCCTCTCCCGCTGTTGGGAGGGCCTGCGGTGGGCGGCGGCCACGTCGAGCACACTGTTGGTCCGCAGTTTAGGGTTCGTGCTGGTGGCCCCGATGGAAGAGTCGCGGCGGGCGGGGAGGTGGTCGTACGGGCGGCCGGGGTACCGCTTGGCGTTGGAGGGAGAAGAGGGGCTGCGGGGGACTATAGTATTGGAGCGTTTGGAGGGAGGGGCCGTGCTCATCTCGCTCGAGCTCGCGCTGTAGGTGGGTCCGACGGGCTTGTGGTCGGTGTGACCATTGCTACCCCCGGTCTTTGATTTTTCTACTTCTGGTTTTTTCTTTAGTGCTGGTTGGAGACTATGACTCCGATAATCCGCTAAGTTCTGCGGCGGCAGGTGTTGCACCGACTCCGCCCTTCCCTTTTGAAACATGGAAGTGATTGTCGGAGTGGTAAACTTCTACTAATATTTTCTCTTGTAAATCTTAAAGGATAAAATAGAGAGGAAAAAAAAAAAAGAGTAAAACCACGACGCATCAAATACGAATAATAACAGAACATTCAATAATTATGGAAAGTGTAAAAATCAAAATGAAAAAATTGTCTCCCACACCAAAAAAAAAAAAAAACTATCTAAAAGTTGTTCTATTGGCACGGCACGTATACATACAAAATTTCAAATGAGTCCCATCTTTCTCTATTTGCAGGAAAAGTGAAGAAAGGTAAAGGAAATAAACATAAACATAAAAAACAACAACTGAAGAAGGAAATTTTTGTAAAGCTCTTCATTCTCCAGTCCACTTTTTTTTTATTATTATTGTTCCATCACGCTCCTCTAATCATCACGGAGGGCCGCTAGACGCTCCGCCCGCTGTCGGTCCTTCTCCTCCTTGACCCGTCTGGTATCCTCCTTCACCCGCTCCGACAGCCGGTCATAGTCCTTCCCCACCTCCGCCAGCAGCCACTCCACGCCGGCGTCAATATTGGGGTCCTCCTCCAGCCCGCAGGTGGGGAGGATCTTGAAAGGGGTGTCGGGGGCTAGAATAGAGGCCAGCAGCTCCTCTGAGACCACCTCCTCGCAGGTGCGGCTGTTGGGGAGGTCCTTCTTGTTGGCGAGGATGAGAAGCGGCTTGCCGTAGATGTAGTCGTTCTTCACCGTCTCCTTGAGGACCTGGAGGGAGGTCTGCAGCTTCTCCTCGTCGGCAGCGCTATCAATGACAAAGATCACCCCCAGACAGTCGTGGTAGTAGTGCACCCAAATCCCCCGGAAGTTCGCCGCCCCTCCGAGGTCAAAGATGCAGATGTCGTACTCCTCCGTCTGGAACTGAGTGGGGTTGAAGCCGACGGTAGGGGTGCAGTTCGGGTCCACCTCACCACCCATCGCACTCAACAGCGTCGTTTTGCCGGCGTTGTCGAGGCCGAAGGTGCCAATGGTTAGCTTTTTGAGCTGCGGTTTCCCCTTATCCTCCTGATCCTTGCTGAAGTGGATCTCGGTGGGGTCGTAGGTGGACTTTTTGGTCTCATTCTCCTCCACCGACTGTAGGAGGTCACGAAGATAGGAAAAGGGATTCTCTGGTCGCTCTACCAAAACCTTTGTCGCCAGCAACTCAAACAGGTGGTGAATCTGATGGGTTTTGCAGTACTGGGTTCTCAATTCTTCTTCCGACATGGCGAATAGTGCGGATTAAAACCTATTAACTTTAGAGAGTGGAGGAATGTTAGACGAAAATAAATGAATACAAACAGAGGTGGAAGTAAACTGCATGTCAGAAAGAAAGAAAAAAAAAACTGAAATTAAAAACAATAATATAGACAGATTTGATGATGTGTGTAAAGTGGAATTAGAATTATGTAAATGTTGTAGTGGTTATTTTTTTTCAGGGACAGAAAAGAGAAAAACAAAAAAAAAGTATGTGAATGACTAATTACCTAAAAAGAAGAATTTCCAGAAGAAAACAAAAATGTCATTGAAATGTTTCATTGGCCGTGACATCATTATTCGTTGCTCCTCTTGTCTTCTTACTTGGGGGTATTGATGATCTTCTTCTCGTCGGCCTCGACCGCCACCTTGGCCGTGTTCAAGCACTCTATCAGCTCATGCGAGGCGACAGAGGGGTCGAAGCAGCGCTGACAGGTCCGATCGTTGAGCATCTTTTTGAATAGATTAGCCACCAACGTCCGCGTCCCCTCCGTCTGGAAAGTGATATCGTCGCTCCACTTGACATAATACTTTGCGAGGATCGGCATCGCGCGGTACTCGAGGAGCTCGAGGGGTTTGGCCTCACTGGGGACCATCTCATTCAACAGCTTTAGGAGGTCGGTGGAGGCCTCGTAGTACTCGGGGAACACCTCCAGCAGTCCCAGCGCTACACCAAGGAACTCGGCGTCCTCCAGACGGGCGTTGACGCCCTCCTTCCCGTAGGCCTGCTTGGGCAGCTTTTGGGCATCGTGGAGGAGGCGGAGGTGCTGAGGGACGCCCTTATACCTAGAAATGTTCAGATTATTCACCACCGCCTCTATGCCGTCGGCGTCTAAGAATTCCTTTCCTCCCTCCTTAGGAAAGTGTCTAAGGATGGAGGAGAGCAAAAGAGTGCAGAAACGGGTGTCGGTGGGGTCCCCGGTGGTTTGCTTGTAGGCGTCTATAAGGGTCTTCATACCATCGGCCTGCAGCAGTCGGCGCTCCACATTGCCGTCCTCCTTTTGGGTAAAGGCAAAGAGGGTAAGGGCGCGGGTCGCCATCACACGGGAAAACTCATCGGTGCTATGCTGATAGGCCTTGAGGACTAAATTCACGCCGTCCTTTTGGTTCACAAAGTAGTCGGCCACTTTGGGGTAGGCGGCAATCATGTTGATGAGCTGAAGAAACACATTGGGCTGAAAAAAGATGTGCTTTCGCATCTTCCGCGTCCCAGTGCCGGTGAAATCGTCTATCGAAAAGTCCAACAGCTGTTGGCCGCCCACCTTAAGGAACTCTTCCTCCGAGAGGTTAGGGGGGTCTAGGGTGAGGTCCATGTTGTCGACGATGATACGGGCGAGATAACCGTCGGCGAGCTCATTGTCCGTCTTGAGCGCCGCCAACAGAAATTTCATTTGCTGAGGGAACTCCAACGGGCCAAAAATCATATCAGGGGGTAACTCCAACGACATGGTCTCTGGGTCCACGTCGTGCACCTCGATCCACTCCATCGTCTTGAGCATGGGTCGGCGGATGGCGGTCACCACCGTACCCGCGGCCTCCTCGAAGGGCTCACGGTTAAAGAAGTAGAGCACCGCGCAGACGCTGCTCAGCACCCAGGGCCAAAGGGTGTGGAAGCGCTCCTTCGTCTTGGGACGGGAGATCCACTCGGGCAGTCTTCTGCGCATCATTTTGACTAGGGGGGGATTACAACAAGAAAAGGACTTTAAGAGAAAGGGGGAAGAGAGTATAGGTAAAGAAAGCAAGCATTGGAGAAGTAACAGGGGGTGACATATAAAAAAGGAAGTTACCATGAGACTCAAAAAAAAAAAAAAAATATTGTTACTGTATATCATCACTGTGAGAGCCTCATTGCTTTGCGTTCGCGACCAGCTGGTACACTCTCTCTCGCAGCACCATGTACCCTCCCTCATTGTGCAATATCGCCTCCTCCTCCCCGCAGCGGGAGAGAAACTGCGCCACCCGCTCCGCACACTCTGGGGACACATTCTTGAGGAGTACCACATCCTTAACAATGGTAATACGTTTAAACTCTCTCTCCCACACCAACAGCTGATCGCAGAGCGACTGCGGTACGACGCCCCCACCGGCGGCGGCCTCTTTGCCGTATTTTTGAATCATAGACGGGTGTGCCTTTAGAGAAAGGAATTTGATAATTTGGGCCGCCTCCATGCCACGGTGCAGCGCCCTCCCGAAGCTCTCTCGGGTGATTCGAAAGCACACCAAAATGCCCTCAATGTTTTCTTCCTCCTCGCTGAACTGAGAGACAATACTAAGCAGTTCCCGGTTGCCATTGGTGTAGACGTAGAGCCGAAAATTGGTTTCGGTGATGATAGTGTCAATGTCCTCCCGCTGCAGACGGTCGCCCGCACCGTCGCCGGAGAGGGAGTTGGTCAGACAGAGAGGGGCGGAGGCGGTGCCACACACGGCGTGGTGGAAAAGGGGAGAAAGCGCAAAGTAGGAACCATCGGAGGCGGTGATCTTTTGTACCAGACCCACACCGGCCAGCTGTGTCAGCAGCAGATGGGCGGCGTGGTCCTCCCGCGAGGAGGGGAAGTGGTGGGCCCACGCGGAGGAGTCGAGGGAGACGAGCACGCACACCAGCTGCAGCAGATCGGTCCGCTCCACCGGTGGGGTGTGCGAACTGCCTTTCTGTACGGCACAGTCGACGGCGGCCTTCACTAGTGTCCACCACTGCTGCTGGAGAGACATCATACAGAATTGAATAGCAGCCGGTGAAACTGTATTTTCCTCTGTGTTCTCCGCTCCGTCGTCGTCGCGACGCCGCTTCCGCCTGCCGCCTCTACTCTCCGTCTCTGGCAGGAGAGACGCCTCCTGTAGGACCTCTAACAGCGCCTTGTCGCCCCCCTTTACGGCGTCCATATAAGAGTCCCCGCTCAGACAAAGGGAAACTACCTTCTTCATCACTAAACCGCTCTCCTCACACCCTTTGAGAAACATCTCCCTCTCCAACGGAATGCGTGGAGGGCACCGAGAGCTGGAGGGGGGTAGGAAACGAGGCTGGCCGTCGATTTGATAGAGATGGAGGGAATTCTCAGAGGAAGCGTCCCACACGGTTCGAAGGCACAATTGAAGACCCTCGAGGAGGGGTCGGCCTCCGTGGCGCTGAAGATGGCGTCGGTCAGTTCTTTCAGGGTCTCTATCCGGAGCAGAGCAGAGATGCTGTCCTCCGGGTGGGAGGAGAGGGCGGGGTCGAGCTCCTTAACGCCCCCTTCCAATTTGCTCGCACAGAGGTATTGGTAGAGAAGGCTCATCGCCGAGGGGCACTTCAGGCAGAGCTCATCTCTATGAAGGGAGGAAAGCAGCAGCTTCATGAAACCGTGCCCGGTCGACATTTTAATACGGGTATAACTAAATAATGTAATGAATTCCTCTACTTTCCTTGGACAAGGGGGAAAGGAGAGTGGAAAATAAACAAGCAGCTCCGACGGAATCCACCACGACGGTCGCGCGGGAAAACGCACAACAAAGAAAATAAAAAAATAAAAAGGTAGCATACAGTACAGTTAAGCAGTGGGGGACCGGAGGGCGAACTCGAGGGAGGGCAGCGCCGCGGCACCCCTCTCCGGTGGCGGGGGAGTCGCCTGACCTAGGTAGTAGTCTAACGTGCACGTCCCGTGTGCGCGATGCGGGGGGCGTAGTTCAGCACCGTCGCCCCCAGCTCCTACGCGGTGCGGGCCGGTGTGGGGGTTGTCTCTGGCCACGGTAACGAACTGTAGCCGTGGGGAGGGGGAGGGCTCCTCGGCGAAGAGGCGCTGCGGAAGGGATCGCCTCACGGGGGTCACCACGGAAGGGGTAACGGGCTCCTTCTTCTCGCTGTCAAAGAGGATGGTTAGCTCCTCTGGTATGGGACAGCGGCGCGGGAGAGGGGGAGGAAGCCGGACCGGGGGGCTGACGGAGTGGATGGGAGCGGCCTCGTCGGGCGGGGGTGAGGGGCGGTGGGCCACCCTAGAGAGACGGTCCTGGTCCGTGTCGCGACACAAACAGGCTTTTAATTTTTCAATCTCCAACTGCAGCTGGCGGTTCTTCTCCCTTTCCTGGGAGAGGAGCAGCTGCGCTTCGTCTCTCTCAATCACAAGGGAATATATTTTCCTATTGAACTCGTCCATTCCTATGAAGACAGAAGAGGGAGAGGCAACATTGGAGAAGGATAACGTAAAATGGGGAAACACTAAATTTATGTAAAGTAGAGCAAAAAACAGACAAAAAAAAAAATAATAAAATAGAAACCGTATTCAAAACGATTTGTATGCAGATCTATAGTGTTACTCGAGGTCCAATCGTTCTTTCCACACCCCATCCACCTGTACTCGAGGCCACACCGTCGCAGAGGCCTTCTCCCTCTTCTTCTTCCACCCTTCCTGTTGGCGCGGCTCCTTTGGTGGGCACCGCTCACACGCCTCGAACTCTATCAAGTCCAACCCCCCGTGCAGCACCGCCGCCTTCATCTCCGGAGGGGCCAAGCACACCTCCATGTCCACGCGGGCCGGCCGGTCCACCAGCACGGACACCGTCACACAGAAAGCATCCCGCGGTCTGCCGCTGGCGGAAGAGGCAGAGGAGAGGTGGTCGGCCTCCAGCACCCGATCGAGCTCCAACTCTGGCAACACATAAAAGTCACAAGGGGGCTCCCCCTCCTTCCGGTCCAGCTCCATGTACATCCAAATCTCGTCGGTGTACTGGTACTCCCCCTCGTAGGATTCCGCGAGTGTAAAGTACCCCGCCGGCTGCGGGCCCCATTCACCGTGGTCCACCCCAATCAGAGACAACTTCAGCCCGAGAGGGAAGTCCACCACCACCGTGTCGGGCGGTTGGTGGAGGCCAATCCAGAGCCGCGTGGGGCCTTGCGTGGAGTTCTCCCGTAAGTGGAGGCGGAGAAAGTGGCGAGGGACGCACAGCCCCTCACTGAGGCCGTAAAGGTCTATTGGTACTCGCACGTCGTGGAACCGACGGCAATCGAAGCAGACGTGTAGGGTGTCGAAGGCGGTGAGGCATTCTTCAAAGTCTATCCAAGTGCAGTCAGAGAGGGAGAGATCGTTTTCCTCTCGACTGGGGGAGCGCAGGACGCGTTTCTGGACCGGCATCTCGGCCTGGGGCCCTCGGAGGATGCGATCCGCCTTGGCCGCCTCGAGCGAGCGTTGCTGCCAATTCCGGATCAGAACTTTCTTCCCTCCCTCCCCTTCTCTCGAGACCGCCAGTACGCGGTAGGAGGTTTGGGGGGTCAGTTGGAGCCGCTCGTACAGCTGAAGGGCCCGGAGGCGCCTTGTCGTGTCCCCCAGCACATTATACCTCCCCACCTCACGGCCCCCTTCTTCCCTCTCGGACGACGTGCTAGAGCTGCTCCCCGCGGGTCCCCGGGAAAGGTGAAGCGAGATGGCAGAGTGAGTGGTGAGGATGGCGATGCCAGTGCCCCGGTCGGTGGTGGTGATGGCCGCGTCTAGCTCCTCTAGCGCATCGTCCGGCGCGGTCTTCCACCACTTCCAATGCTCCGTTGGACCTCCTGTGAAGGTTTTGATGGTATCCACGCACGTTACCGAAGGCAATGCGTGATATCCTTTCTTGATTTTAGCCAACGCCTTTTCGCAGAGGGAGGGCCACAAGTCGTAAGTGAGACCACTCACACACCCGTACGGCACGAGCTTGGGATCGGTCGCTTTTTTTTCTCCTTTTTCTCTCGCAAAGATTTCCCTTCGGTCCTCCTTCACGTAGGGTAAGTACAGATCCAGCGCCACACAGACCCAAAGCCCGTTCTGGTTGGTCCACAGAAAGGCGATACCATTCCTTTCGTCCTCCTCCGTCGTCGAGGCGAGGATGCTGAGGATCCCACCGGAGGCCTCGGACAGCGCCGCCAGACCCGCCACCGCGCCTCTATTGTCTAAATATCGGCTCACCTGGAAAGAACTGGGGTTGATGCCGGCGGAGGAGACCAGTTGGATGTGCTGTCGGCCCTCTGGTAAGTACAGCGGCGGGGGGTACCAGCCTACCAGATAGCGCTTGGTGTCGTCGTCGAGGGGGTGGACGCGACTCCGGTCCAGACCGAGGGAAGGGGTCACTGGCGGGAAGGCGCCGTCAATGTAGGGGACCCCACGCTCGCCGCAGAGAGAGGCAGCGGTGCCTTCGTCTCCCTCTCGAACCCCATTTTCGTCGCGAAGACGATTTATTTCCCCCAGTACGGCACGAATCCCCTCGTCCATCTCCCGCACCCCCTGCTCCTTCTCCGCCCATGTTAGGTCCGAGTAGTTGTCAGCGGTCTTCAGCGGCGGCACCACCCCCTGCGGCGGGGGACGGTGGTGCTTATGCATTGGTCCCCTCCAGTCCTCCTCCCGTGAGGGGATTCCCTTCCCCTCCTCCTTTGGTACTAATTGTAGAGACGAGGAAACACGGGCCAAGTCACGTGGGGGATTTTTCTCTCTATTTTCACGAAGGGCACTGTTGGGGTGACTCCGCTGAATGTCTTCGCTGAGCTCTCTCATTCTTTGTTTATCCTTTTGTAGCTGTCGCACCTCCTTCTGCAGCGCCACCCGTTGGGACCTCTCCGCCCCCAAGAGGTGCTTGAGCTCCTCAATCGAGGCGTGTAACGATTGTCTTTCGACCTCCCACTGCGACTTCTCTCGTTGCAGTAAATTCTTCATCTCTCGCAGAGTGATGGGGTCTGCCTCAGTGTCTGCGGAGGGGAGAGAAGAGAGAGAGGGAGTCAGCTTGTCCGCCACCGTCACTTCACGATCTGCGTTACCGTCCTCGGAGCCTCTAAAGTAATTGGCATCGGAGGACGACGGGGCGGTCCCGTCACCTTCAACGGTCCCCTCGCCGCTGTCCTCTTTCGTCTCCACCACTTTCTCCGACTGGGAACTGTCAGCGGTGTGGGGGTCACCGTCCTCTTCGTAATACTGTTCGTACCGTTTCCTGAATTCACTACTGTAAAAGTCTGTTTGGGGGTTCTCCATGTACGAGAATCTATATATTCTATATTGGAATAAATAAAAAAAAAAGGGGGAAAGGGGGGCTTAAAGTAGTTGAAGTTTGACTTCTTCATTGAGAACGGAAAACCATCTTTTATTAGTAGTAGTATCACTGCATAGTGTATATTGGTTGTATGTGGATCTATAGAAATACGTCGGGGTCTCTTTGTTATACAGACTGCTCTCTCGCAGCGAATTAGAATCAACATTTATTTATACGAGCTTATGCATCGTCATCCTCCTCCTCGCTAGATTCGCTAGCACTGCCGTCATCGTCGTCGTCGTCGTACTCCACGATCTGCCAGCGGTTCTTCCGGGGGAGGGTCTGTGGGGTCGTGTCCTTGGACATGGACATGGGGGTATGCATGGGGGGACTGCTCGCCGTCGTATCGTTGGGATCCACCCTCGATGCTTCGACACCGGCGTCTGAAACGCGGGAGAGCTCGTCTTGTACAAATTTTCAATATCCTCATCGCTCATCTTAGAGGGTCTAGAGGGGCGGCGGAGGTCGCCCTGGAGGGAGTGCTTTAGGGCATCCAGGACCGCCTTATTGCCATTGGCGGCTCTACTGCTCGGTCCTGCCTCCTTCTCCAGAACCTTTAACAGGTACTCCCTCTCCTCCTCCACGGCCTGGTCGACGGAAGGCGTGTGACCGGCGGTGGTGGGCATCTCTAGATACCGCTCCGGCACCTCCACCCAACGGCGGTGGTGGTCGTAGAACTCTTTTTGCATTTTTTGTACTTTGGACAGAAATAAATCTTTGGCCAAGTTGATCTCTTTTTGCTTCATCAACTCTTCCTCTGTGAGCTTGAATTGGTCCTTATCTAGCTCCACCACCTTTAGGTAGTCGACCGGTGCTACATCGGCGTAGTGCATCTCTTCCTCTTCCTCTTCCTCCTCCATTTCAGCGATGGTGGAGGGTAGACGCCGTCGGACCGTCTCAAATATACGTTCTACATCGTATTTAATAGAGTGTTTCGTAATATCGAAGCGGACCTCCGTGGTGGACGTCGAGACAGGTGCCTTCTCCTTCCGTCGGTTCGACTGCCACAGTAAATAAAGGGCACGCTGCTGGCACACTTTGGGGGTAAAATGAGACGCATCAACGAGCTCCATCTCCCGCCGCTCCTCCGCGGTGATGGGACCCCGGAGGAGGTACTGGACCGCCTCCGACACGAGAGTCCACTTTTCTACATCATAGGTCTCCGACGTGGCGTTGAACCTCGCCATGGAGAGCAAAATATAATGGTCGAGGAACGCGCTAAAAGAGGGGGGACTGCTCATATTTATTAAGAGGGGATTACTTGAGGGGAAAGGAAAGGGAAGGAGAGAGAGAAATAAGGAAAGAATCCCCGATATGTGATGAAGCAAGAAAGATGCACGTTAGTGTACCAAAAAAAAAGAAGTGAGAAAAGAAAAGAAAAAATATTTGCTGTATGTTGGGGGTATAATAATGTAACATCATAAAGAAAAGAAAAAAAAAAAATAGTTTTTCAAAAAAGAATGGGTATGTTTGAGTTCCTGTAAGAATAATGTACAATGTAAACGGGTGTAGCCAATGAAGGTGCTCCAACTTTTTTTTTTTCAGAATTTACACTTTGCACATTGCGCTCAGCTCTTGGTAGGCCACCACAACCTCTTTAAAGTGGGTCTCCGCCATCGACCGTTTCTCCTCCCCCGCCCCCACCCACCGGTCAGGGTGCCACTTGAGCGCCGCGCGGCGGTACGCCTTGTTCACACTGTCCAGTGTAATCTTTTGCTCTCCCTCCTCCGTCAGTGAAAGGCCCAGTAGATCCATAAAGTGCTTTGTTTTGGAGTTTTGCGGGAGCTGTGGGGGGAGGCGGAAATGGTCTCCCTCCTCGTCGCTGTCGTCCGCACAGCCAATCTTGGGTAGACGTCGTCGCCCGCCTCGCTGCTCGGCGTAGTTATAAAATTTGGAGGAATTGGGGTTGGACTGGGGAGGGGGGGCGCTGTCCCTCGGCGGGGGCTCCCTCGCCCTGTCGCGGCGGTGCAGCTTCTCCTCTCTTCTTGCCTTTGCTTCCTTCAGCTTCCCTGCATTTTCATCCGTGGGAAATTGCTGCCCAATCGTTTTTAAATCCCTAATGGCGTTGTCAAAGTGACTCTCGCACTCTCGTATGGTGGCTGCACTGTCGGCGGGGGAGGCCTCCGCGAGCGCGAGGTAGATGCGCGCCCGTCTGCCCAGCAGCTGGGCCCGGCTCCGCTGCATCACCTCCGCGCCCTCCGGTGACGGGGGGGTAGAAGGGATCGGCGGCGAACCTCTCATGATACTGAATGGACAGCTGAATGTCCTCCAACGCCTGTGACCACCGCTTCCACTGGATGCACACCGCGGACCGGTTGCCGTAGGTGGCGGAGAGAAGAGAGATATTCTCCTCGCTCAAGTTCACAGCGGATGCCTGTTCGTCCCCCTCGGACGACCGGTTCTGGGTAATGACATTCGTGTAGCACCGATGGCACTTTGGGAACTGGCCGTTGCGGTAGTGCTGGTTCCCCTCCTCGCGGTGGGTGATAAAGTGTTTTATGGTCTGCCGCAGCTGGGAGGCCCGGGGGTCGGAGGCGACCTTGTGCCGCTGCACAAACTGCCGTACCGAGTCACGCACCCCTTTCACCAAGTCCCACTCCAGAAAGGCGGAGAAGTCCCTCGACTGCTCTCTCTGCGCCTCCCGCTCCGCCCCACACGCGACGTCGTATTGGTCGAGCAGGGCGAGGCAGGAGGCGGTGGCCACACTATCGTGGGCGAGGAAAAAGAGCGACTTGGCCCGGAAGAGGGCGAGACGGTGGTACCCCGGGAAGAGGTCCATGAGCTTCTTTATTTGCTCTAGACACTGAAAAGGACCGACGCAGATCCGCAGCTCCAATTCCTTGAGCAAAAACGGCAGCTCCCGCTTGCACTCTGTCTTCTTGTCCTTATCCTCCAGCAAAGACCAGTCGTTAAGGGCGTGGAGGTCGCGCAGTGAGGCGAGGTAGTCCTCCCGTCGGGTGGGAAGGGGCTCGAAGCGGGCGGCGTAGGACTGCACGAAGCGAAACTCCCGCTGGAGCAGCGTCTCCTCCGTGGTGGGTGTGGCAGGGTTAGGGCGGATATCCCGGAACCCCTCCACCGCGAGGGAGTAGTGCTGCCGGGCGGCCTCGGTGTCGCCCATATAGAACAGACACTTGGCCAACCGCCAGCCCGCCTTGAGCCGGAGGTGGCACCGCTGCTGGGCGGTGTCCTCGGTGGGAGAGGCGGGGAGCCCCAGTAGCGCCAGGGCCAGGCAGCAGTCGGCGGCGGCGCAGTGCACGTCGAACTGCTGCAGGGAGGCCGCGGACCGGTTACTCAGAAGATGGACGATGGGGAAAACGGCGTCGTGGTGGGTGGGGTCTAGCAGATGGTCGACATACAGACGGAAGGCGCTGGTGTAATACAGGGCCGACTCCTTATACGCCCCATCGCGGAAGGAGACATTCCCCAACTCCTTCAGACGGGCCGACTCGGTGAGCAGTTCATCCACAGAGCTGCGCCGTATACGTGGGCCTTTGGCGGCGGCCCTCTCCACCGACAGCGCGGCCGGTCCCTTCATGGCGGGTGGACCGGCGCTGCTCTGCCGGGACTCGGAGGCCGCTTTGGATGGCTTGACTAGTTTCCGCATATACGGCATGCGGGGGGCGGGATGGGGAGGGGGAACGGACTCCCGCTCCCCCCTCGGCGTGCTCTGGGTCGAGGCGCTGCGGCGGACGGTGGTGGCACTATACGGGGAGGCGGAGGCGGGACGGGAGGGGAGGCGGAAGTAACGGTTCCCTGTCTCCCCGGTCGTGAAGCGCCGGCCGGTGTTGGGGTCCTCCTCTGGTGGGGGTCGAGGGGGGGCGGAGGCGGTGCGGGTGAATCGAAACCGAGCAGGGAGTGGCTCCCCCTCCTGAAGCGACGTCCGCTTCGGAGCGCCAAAAGTAAAGCCCTTGCCGGGGTGGTGGTCAGCGTCCTTTAGACTACGGTGACTATCGTTGCGTTTCAGCGCCACTTCCTCCATGAAAAGAGAGAGCGAGGGAGGGCTGAATCCACTGTGGGACTGTTTCTTTTGATAAGTTCTTCCTCCATTGCGAAGAAAAGCAGAATCTCTCTCAAAGTGACTCATATGGTTACAATGAAGAGACTCCCTATCTCATACAGCCTTTAGAGAAAAAAGAGAGAGAGAAAGGTATACCAAGTGCAGAAACAAACAGTGAAGGTGAAAGGATCACGTACAAAAACACAATTTAAAAAAAAAAAATGACAATAATAAAAGTACTATTCAGTAAATAAACAGTAATATACAAGCAATAATAATAAAAATGAAAATGGGAAAAAAGGAGAAATATATAACAATAAAATATACAAGGAAACGAAAGGAGGGGGTAAAATCATCCAAAAATGAGCGTGCAGATAGCTCGACTATAAAGTTTCAGCGGGATAACACTCCGCTGTGGTAGGTGTGGTTCACCATCATATTTTGTGTATAGATAAAATATAAAGTAAAAATCATAAAAGATCATTTTATATATATATATTTGCATTTATTTACATGTGCACTGCGACGTGCTGCATACACCTACGATGAACCTGAATTCTTCCTATACGGACAGGACCGCCAGTCGTGGCCGTACAGGCGGCACAGCTCACAGCGCCCTGGGGTGACGGCACCGCCCCCCGTGAGGAGATGCTCCTCCACCCGCACCACCCCCTCGTCCGTGTTTTGCTCGAGGAACTCAATCATATGGCCCACCATATCCTTCTCCGACTCCGCCGGTCTCTCCCTGCTGTACGCCAGCATGTTTTGAAACATGTTCAACACATTTTTGCTTTCCAAATACTCCATGTCGGTCATGGTGCCGTCCTTGGGGGTGCGAGGGCCCGCGCCGGCGCTGAGGGAGGCTAGTCGCGGCCGGCCGGTGGGTGTAGGGGCGGTGGTGGGCGGCGTAGCGGTGAAGGGCCGGGCGGCGGCGAGGGCACTGCCGGAGAGTGGCTTCACGGGGGTGAGGGTGTGGGGGTTGGCCTTTCGGCGGTCGGGGAAAATGGACCGTCTCTCGAGGGGGGCGGACTTGGGCGGAGGGTCCATGCGGAGGAGGGCATCGAGCGCGGTGAGGGGGGCGCCGTCGTCGTAGAGGGTGTACTCCACCGCCAGCCAGGGCTGGGGGAAGCCGCTGTCCCGGTGCTGCTTGAGGAGAGTGGTGACGGCCTGCTGGTGAATAGAGGCGAGGGAGCGACGGGGGTTCTCGATGAGAGAGGTGTAGAGCAGACTCAGATAGGACCGACCGGCCCCGGCCTTCCCGTCATTCGGAAAGTTCACATTATGAAACACGGTCGCCTTATAGGTGGAGAGGAGGGAGCGGTCCGACTCCTCGACGATGCGAAGATCCCCCACAAAAACGGGAGTGAAACCGTTATGGGAGATGGAGAGACGGTTTGAGGAGGCGAGGGAGCTGCCACTGCTTTGGAGGTCAAAGTTGTTGCGGATTTCCTCCCGTTCCAATCTCGACTGTTTCACATCCGTTTCGTGGAGCACGACGACGTGCTCTCTCGGCTGGAAGGCGACGCCGGGCAGCGGGTAGCGACGGAATTGGAGATTGATAAAAATGTCCCCCGTGAGCCAAGAGGGCGCGGAGCGGAGTACTTTGCTGCCCGAAAGAGGATCGTAGGAATAGAGCAGTGACTTGGAGGTTTTGGGGGTCGCGCAGGGAGGGTTCTCGGTGGCCATGACCAGACGCCACGGGGCGTCGCAGCACACCATGCACCACCGCTCAATGCAGGCCTCCTCTCGCTCGTTCAAGTACCCCGGTATCCAACAGGCGGCGCCGGGCGGGCGGAACTGCTTCGACAGCCCCTCCAAGTCCTCCACCTCCTCCTCCAGTACCTTCTCCACCACATAAGGGGCGGACACAATACTCTTGGCGCAGGTCATGTGGCGGCAGTCGACGACGTAGAGGGGCTTTTTGCTAATTTTAGGAGACGGGAGATATTTAAGAATGGGTTTGATAAAGTGTTCATAGCCATCCTTCATCACCTCTTGCCACCGCTTCGCCGCGTCCTTGCCGACGGCGTGGGTCACGGAGAGTTGTTTCTGAATAAGGGCCGCGTAGTACTCTGGTGCTCCGAGGTAGGCGTCAATATACACTGCTAAAGAGGACTTGTCATTGTGTTGGGTCGTGAAGAGACTCCTCGGCACCACCTCGCCGTTCTCGCGGAGGACGTAGCACATGTGGTTGCACCGCACCGAGAGCTCCTGTCGCCGCAGATAGCTCCGGTTCGTGTAGAGGAGCACCGGACTGCCCTCCTCATTCGCCTTCTTGAGCAGCGTCGTCAGGATCTGCGAAGGGCCCTTGGGGGTCAGATACTGAATGACGGGGTCCAGCAGAGGGGAGAACTGGGGTGGAAGGTTCCGCAGTGCCCCCACGCGCGGGGGGTAAAGAGAGTCGGTGCGAGACTTGGGGCTAAAGTCCACCACACTCCCCTCCCTCGTGGTGCCCTCGGAGCGGTATTGGGGGCATTTTTCATGAAGGAGCGATTCATAAGAGCATTTGAAAAAGATCTCGGAGGTCTCAATCACGAGGAGGCGGGTGATGGCGCAGCGGCAGGCGAGGGAGCCGAGAGAGAGGGTGCGATCGGAGCCGAACATTTGGTGGTGTATGTTGGCAGAATTGTTGGGGTAGAGCTGGACGTAGTTGTAGATGTAGGTGTACAGTCGCTCACAGTAATTCATCAAATCCCACGCGGTCGAGATGAGCCACCACAGCCCTTTGACCTCCTGCGGGAGCGCCACCAGGCGGGAGAGTTCCTTCATAATGTCGGCCGTGATGGACTGGATTTGCGAGTGGAGGGAGGAAAGGGCGTGGAGGGTCTGTTTACTGCCCTCCTCCCTGCTGCCGGCGGAGACCAAAATCTCGAGGTGGTGCTGGTAGACCGCCGAGAGCAGAAATCCGCCGTCCCTCGAGAGGACCTTGTGCGAGACGAGGCTCTGGCAGAGGTGGACGATGGCGGTGTTGAGGGTGAGCAGGGCGGGGTCGGGGGGCGGGGGGTCGCGGATGAAGGAGATGTCGCAGGAGTCCCCGTCCTCGGAAAGGATAAAGACGCCCTCCGCCGCCTTATCGGTGTCGTCGCTCACCTCGAGCAGAAAGGCAAACATGGCCTCCTCCTCTTCCTGAATCATCTCGGCGAAGGAGGGGGTGGGGGCGTCCTCGGTGGGGGTCTTGGCGTTGCCCTCCAGTTGGCGCGTGGTGTCGTCCATCTCGGTGGTGGACTCGGGGTCGGTGGTGGACTCCGCCTTCCCCATCAGGTAATAGTCACGGAAGGCCTTCTTGTTGAGGTAGTTCACCATCTCCCCTGGGTTGTTTTGAAAGTACACAAAGAGGTGGGGGTGATACCGATACACATAAGAAATGAAACTGTGGAGGAAAACGAAGGGGTTGTTAGGGGGGCCTACGTCACACCGACGGCTGCTAAAGAACTGGCTGCACTCACTCCGTACCGCCGCCGTGTTGCCTAATTCCATGTACCGGTCATGCGACTCGGCGATAAAGCGGAGCGCGGGGGACTTGAAAAACTGTCGCCGCAGTTTGTCTTCGTTGAGGACGACGCTATTGATATCCAGAGTGGCCTTTTCCGTCTCATTGAGTGTCCCGAATAGGTAGGCGGAGATGAGGGATTGATAATGGGTCAACTTCTCAGCGATCTGGTCCAGCTGGCCCAGCATCTCCCGCAGCGCTTTGCGGTCCATGACGACGGGTGTGGTAGGGTCGAGCCTCGACCGCGGCGGGGGGCTGTGCACGACCAGTGGCAACTCCTCCTTGGCGGGGAGGGGAGGGCGACGGCCGGTGGGGAGGCCAAAGACCAGTAAGCAAGGGGCCCCACTCCCGGTGTCGGTGGACGTCGTCAGGCGGGAGAGGTCTATGACGGTACTGCTCTCCTCTGGGTGTGCCTCGAGGTGGTCCTCCAGGCCTATCAGCGCGCCGTCCAGCCGCACCTTGACGCTAGCGCCCTCCAGTCCGAGACCCTCCCTCGCCGCCCGCAGCAGAGCAGGGAGACGGAGGGGAAGGGGAGGGTGGTGGTCCGTCGTGCTACGGTGGTGAGGACAATAGACTCCATCGGGGGGAGCATTCGAGTAGTGAAGTACACTACACACTATAGAGATCGATTTATTATATATACTTTGGTTGAAATTCAGGGCAATGTAGAAACCCTTTCTTCTATACTGACTGTTAACAAAATACTAATAGTTATAGAAACAGTGAGGAGAAATGGAGAAGGGGAAAAATGGTTATAAAAGGCATAAGATCAACAAGTATTCCATTCATTGCGTAAAACAAAATAAAAAAAGCAAAACCCCCGAATGAAAGTTTTGAATCGCGCTATAATATATAATTGAATATATTTTTTTCTGTTTGTTTGTTTGTTTATTTAATGATGAAAAGGGGGTCAACATAAAGAGCTAAATTTCAAAGAGAACGAAACATATAAAAAGTAAAAATAACAACATTATTTCACCAATTGAACAGTAACTTCTTATAATTTTTTTTTTTTTTTTTGATGGGGGTATTTGTAAATTTTTTTATTTTTTTATTTATATATATATATAGATGTAACTTTTAAAAGTGGTAATTAAAAAAAAGAAAAAAAAAAATAGATAAATAAAAAAAAAAAAACAAGATACGTA
>AUXL01000066.1:0-23398 GCA_000482185.1 Angomonas desouzai | reverse complement strand
TATATATATAAATATTAAAAGCTTTCAATTTCATTTATTTTCTTTTTTCGAACTTTTTTTTTTTTAAACGAAATCATCAATATGATTATTGATTTCACTTTTACCGGCTTCTTTGTCACTACTACTATTTTCAACAAAAACGAAAATTATACACTATCTTTCCCTATTTTTGATACCACTTTTTCCTTTTCACAACAAACTTAAAAAAAAAAACTCATTTTTTATGTATTGAGTTATCGTCGCCAGGGGTCAGTTTTTCATATTATACATATTTTTTCACTTTTTTTTTGTTTACATATAATATCAATATAATGTATTTTTATTCCAAGTTTTGAGAGAGAGTTTTCAGTGTGCGAGAATGTATGTACGGCTGCCCCCCAACGATATATATCAAATCACTAGTACCGTGACATGTACAGTAGTCCTGTTCAGTTAAATAAGTTTTCTCTTTTGTTATTCTTATCATTATTGTTCACTGGAAAGTGGTTGTTTTGTTGCCCTAATGATAAACATTTATCTCTCTTCTCTCTTTTGATTTTCTCTGTTGTTATTTATTATTATTATTATTATTATTATTATTAATATTCAAAAATATGAAATAGAAGTATCAATAAAAATAAAAAAAATGGACCCATTCAACTTTCTCCTTCAAGAAAGTGATGTGATATCCTTCGACAGCGGCTTTCCCCGTCTACTGGAAGCCAACGTTGTCTCGGATGAGCAGCTCAGTGACTATAGCATCATGCAAGCTTTCCGCGGTGTCACCCACGCCGTGAAGCGGAAGAAACTCATCTCTACACTGTCCACGCTGGGCGGGGGTAGGGGTCACAAAGTATTTGGCAGTGGGAGTGAGGTGGTGCTTTACCGTCTGTCGGTCGTCTGCCTGCAAGGGTACCGGGAGTGCTCCACCAGCTGCTTCCTCTCTGTGCGACTGCTCTGTGACGAGAAGAGCAACTACGGAGAGGGGAACGATCGGCCCTGTTGTACGGAGGAGTGGATCAGTGCCCTATTAGCCGCCCCGCGTCAGTTCCTTCAAGGATCAGCGACGGCGGAGCCCAATGTAGAGGGCGCCAACGGACAACAGTACTCCTTCTACAATGACCGCTACTTTCAATTAGGATATCTCCTGTTGGCCTCGGAGACACTGCGAGCGGTATCGTATGGCCCAGTGAAAGGAAAGCGTCTGGCGAAGGACTTTCCTCGGTTGGTGACGGGGTGGTTGGGCGGGGTCCTACCAGATGTGGCGCAGCTCGTGGAGGAGTATACGAAAGAGAGCGCCGGGGATGGTCCCTCTCGTATGGAAGTGGAGCTGAATCATTTTATTATCCACTCCATTCACTGGATCTCCCACGCCTTTATCGCTGAAAATGCACAAACCGACAGACAGGAGAGCCGGAAAATACTGGACCGTGATTTGTTCCATGAGCTTTGGAATGTGCTGGGGGTGCTGAAGCGCGCCGTCAAAAGGGCGCTGCGGTGGATAGAAGAGGAACTGAAGACCGCGCAACAAACGATATCCAGTGCGCACCACACCCTACTGAACGACTCCTTCGACGCCTTTTTTAATGAAATGGAAAAGAAGCACAATGAACTGAGAGGGGTGCAACAGAGCATTAAGAATACACTGGGAACTAGCGCCAACGACTACCACGCCGTGTCCGACGCACTGTGGGGTCAAACGTTGCGCATGACCGCCTTTGTGCGAGACTTTACCGAAATGTGGATCCGCTGCCACGGAGGACTGTTCACCGACTCCACCCGTCTCGCCCGTTCCTCAGAGGAGGACCTCATCGCCTATATCGGGGGTCACCTCGCCCAGGTTCCACTGCTGGAAAAGCCAGAAACAGAACCCGAGGTGTTTCTCGCCTTCGCCACGTTGCTCTGCTCCTCCTTCACTGTATTCTGTGCGGCGCCCTCGCCCTCGATGCAAAGCGCTCTCTGGGGAAGCAGTCCCGCTCTCACCGGTCAGATCCATTCGGTGCTGGTCCAACGGTGTCTTCAGTATAAACACCCCAAGGTACTTCAATTGTCCTCCTTTCTTTCCTCGTCCATTCTGCTCAACGAGGATGGGGAGGTGGGGAGTCCAGGGCTTCTGCTCTCGTCCTCTCAGCAGCTGCTCGACCTCTTGGGCAATGAAAGAGACGCCGCCTCGGTGTGTGCGACCCAAATGCTCACCCTCGCCATCACCTCGAACCCCCACGCCCTGATCCCCTCCGTGTTCCGCATGCTGAACGGTAACAAAGCTTCCCGTATGAATGCACTGGATATTCTTTCCGCACTCCCTGATGTGGGAGGGGAGAATAGGGTAAAGGAAGGAGGAGAAGAGGGACAAGAGAATTGGGGTAGTGGTCCGGTGAGGGTGGGACCGGAAAAGATGCGGGAACTGATGAGAATCCTCGCAGAAAATCTGTTACTTCATCTTAATGATGAGGAACTCGTTCTTCGGCTTTCGGCCGGTCGGCTCTTCTCCAAAGTCCATCCAGAGGACGTGGTCAAACCGCTGTTGAATCTTTACTCCAAAAAGGATCCATCTGGAAAGAAACAGTCCGCAGTGAAGAGCGCCCTCTCCGCTCTTTTTGAGGCGCATGTAGACGATGGAGAGTTTCTTCTCTACTTTCTTCGGAGTGCGTATGATGTGACGCATGTGAAGGAGGATACTGTCAGTAAAGCAGTCGAATCTCCTTCTCCTTCGAAGCCGCAGATGACCAGTCCGGCCGATATCTACTCTCACTCCCTCTTATACAACCAGACAGAGGAGGAGAAGGAGGAGGAGGCGGAAAAGGGAGATGAAACAAGTCAAAAAAATTCCAACCTGAGTCGAGTGTCGTTCTTGGTGTCTCAGCTGCTCAGTGAATGGGGCATCGCGATTTCACAGAAAGTGTTAAGTCCCACCGTGTTGGGCTCCGTGTACGGATATACCCAGTCCCTCGCCTCCGGTGACTTTCAAGAGCAAGAGTGGTTTGTCAAGTTCCTTACAGGAATCGTGACCCAGATGTGTGCCTCTGGGGAACAGAACGCCCGCACATGCGTGGAGACCGTCTCCGGGGATCTTGTTGGGGAGGGCAAATGGTTGGAAAACATTGAAAAGATGAAGATGGACAGTTTGGCGGACTCTTATCAAGTACTACTCCCTCTACTGTGCCTGAGGGCCTGTCCCCGGTCGGTGTACCCACCCTGTAGGGAAGAGGAGACAATGGGCAAGATTTACTCCACGCTGTCTACCGCTTTTTTGAGAGAGCCGTACAAGTCTCGCCTCACAATCAAAGTGGATATTCAGCGCGTTCTCTTGGAGGTGATGGGTCGATTCCCCTTGTCTCAGATGGTCGATAGCTTTGAGGCGGCGGTGCAACAGGACCACTCCGTTGCCCTCTTGGTCGACAGAGCCTTGTTGTTTAAGCTATCCACGGAAATTACCGTTTCCTTTGACACTGTCGCTAAAGGTGGGCCGGTGATGGATGCAGAAAGTAGCGCCCTCATCTGCCATACCTTCTCCTCCCTGCTTTCCCCAGTCATAGAAGTATTCCTCTCCGGGGCCTCCACACGGTATGCGGACGGTGGCGTCAATGCCCAGGAAAGCTGCTCGAAATTGGTCATTGCCGCCTGCGACGCGTTAGCCGTGCTTTCCCTCTATTCTCTCTTGAAGGCGGCGGATAGTACGCTGAAGGAGATGGTCTACGACACCATATTTAAGCCACTGGGTGAACTCCAGCAACTACTCCGCGATAAAGCGGCCTCTCCACCCGCCGATCTCGTTCAGCGGTGTACGCTGTTACTGCAGAGTCAGGCCAACGCCGTCCGCATCTTGGAGTTTCATCTGATGGGATTGCTCCTTTACCCATTATGGCTAGACCGCTTCCTCCCCTTTGCCATTGAGACTTCCAATGCCATTTGTGCTCGCAGTAATACGGAAGATGGGGAAGTGGTGTCTTCTCCGCTAAAGAATACCGCAGTGCAGTGCTGCGAGATCTTATTTAACGCCGTCATGATTTCTAGCAAGATGGAGAAGAATAGTGATGGGAAAACATCCCCTCTGCTGAGCGCTTCCAAGGAGTCTGGTCGGGCTCTGGTGTCCTTTGCCATCGGCACAGCCCGCTACACCAAGCTCCCCCTTCTGCAGGGCGCTGGGGTTCGCCTGCTCTCCTCCTTGTTAGCCGCCGCACCGGAGCTGTTGGTGGAGGAATCCGAGGGGGCAGAGGCGCCCTACCGAGGGGCACTGGAGGCGCTGCAGTCCGTCGCTCATATTCACCCTTCCCCTGAGACCCGGCGGCTCGCGGAGGGGGTGTTGCAGGCACTTACAGAACTAAGTTGAAAGGAATGTCATTTCTGCTTTCCTTTAAGAAAAAATAATCTTTTTTTACTATTACTACTGTACTTGTTGTGGACTTTCCTTAAGAGTCAATTTGGCTATGGTGTATTTATTTATTTCACCCCTTTTTCGCTTTTTAGAATCCTAACAGAATCTTTATATTTCAGAGTATTGTTTTTTTATGTATACTATTAGTTTTTCTTTTTAGTTGCTAAATGAATAAAAATGGTCTTCGTCACATGGAAGGACGGATACGAAAATTAGCAACAGTAGTGTGTCTCACGCTTTTGTTGGTCCTGTGGGATGGGTTTCCCTATCCCGTCGCCGCCTCCACTAATGTCTCCCATCAATACACCTTTCGTCCTAGTAACATGATACTACTGTTGCACACCGATGGACGAATGTCGTCGTACGATTTAGCGAACCGCAAGCACCTCTGGACCACGAGAAGTCTCGGCGGAAAGATCATTAATATAGAAAGTCAATATGACTGTGAGGAAGACCGACTGAAGTATGATCCTTTTTCGATGCCTTTTTTGATTCGAGGAAGCGGATTATATACCCACATCCCTTTCCGAGTGGACAACCATACGATACCCTCTACTCACAACGATAGTACTTCCGGAAAGAAGGATGACCTAGGGGCTCACTTTTTCCTTAATATATCCACCCTGCTCCGCCGCCAGTCGGTCAAATACCTTCAGACCGATATCTACGCCACCACCTCCGTTTCCTTTGTCGACCTCAACGCCCTGAACGGGGACATTCTTAGTTTCAAGTCCAGCGACAAAACCCATCGCGTCCCTATCGTGAACACTTCTTTTTACCGGAAACATCGTGAAATTATCCCCATTGTGCGGGTCACGCGGTATGATATCGAAATCGGGGCCTACAAGGCGGGGGAGTATGAATGGACGCTCACGGTGTCTCGATTCGTTCTGACGGACAAGAGACGGGCTCAGTTTGGGGAGCAAGGCGATGACTCCACAGAGTTAAAGTATCCCCGCTTCTTTTCCCAGTTTTTGAGTGAGTTATTTACAGAGGAAGAGTTCACTGAAGGGGGCAGAAATCAACCCGAAACCTCCAAGGTGCTTGTCGATCCGAGAAAGACGTGGTCCGAGAACGCGGACTCTCTGGAAAAAAATCTCTTTCTTCGTGTCGAGAAGCGCAGCTTCGGTCTCTTTCACCGTCTTTTCAAATCCCCTCTTGCCATATTTAACACCACATTTCAGAATGCCAGTAGCGTCGTCCACCACGGCTACATGATGATTGACGGCTGTGAACGAGTTGTCGCGGTCCCCTCCGTGAACTCTGCGTTTCGCGAAACCTTTCAGAAATTACTCCCCTACGGCGGTGAGAATTACCCCATCGCCAACCTCCCCAGCTCCCCCTATGAAGAGGGCTTGTGGGAGAATGACCTGTGGGCGGAGGAAATGGAGGACCGACTCTTTAACCAATTTTTGCGCAACAACGCCACCTCTGCGGTGTATTGGCTGCCGTGGGAGACGTTTATAGCGGTGGGCATTCACCTCGTCGGCCTCGTCGTCTCCGCCGCCCTGGTCAGTGCTGGTACCATGTGGAGGGGTTCCCTGCTGACGGCGTGGAAGCAGTCCGAGAGGAATCGATCCGCTTTTATGGCGCGGAATGTTTCTGCTCAGTCCTCCACCCAGCTCGGCCCCTCCTTCGCCAGTATACCAGTGGAGTACATCCCCCTGAACGCCCTCCCCGCCTCCACCCTTTCCTTTGGATTAGACGACGATAGCAGTCCCCAACACCCCTCGATCGGCTCCCTCAGTCACCGTAGTTCCACCTTCTTTGACAACAACTTTGAGAGTGTCTCTGTTCAACGTATCCCTTCCAAAATCTCCATCACCTCCGCCGACGATAACGAGGAGGAGAAGGGGAAAATGTGGTGGCACCAACGGGTCATCTCGGCGACAACAGACGACGCTGAATCCGTGCTCAGCTCCGCCGCGGGGGGAAATGAACTCTCCGACGTTCGTTTGTTTCAACTGCACTTTAAAATTATCGAAAAGATCGGGTTCGGCGGAGAGGGGTCGGTCTTTTGCGTGGAGGACCGCGTGACGCACAGCAAGCACGCCCTCAAGATTGTCCACCTCATCGGCAAAGACGAGACCCGACTGACGAATGAGGCGGTGCTGCACAGTGGCTTCGACCACCCCAACATTGTGCGCTTTTTCTTTTGTTGGGTGGAAGAGGTATCGGTGGCGGACGCGAAGCGACTTCAAATATTGGACGGAGATGACGGAATGGATAGTATTTCCTACTTTGAAAGCTCCCTCAACAACACCTCCGCGACCACCAGCGTGGACATGAGCGCCTCCGTGGATGACGCCAGTATTTCCCGGAATACCTACCGCATGCTGTTTATTCAAATGGAGTACTTTGCAAAAGGTACGCTCGCCGACGAACTGCGGGACCGCATCGGTGTCAACCGCCTCACCAATTTACGTCACATCAAGGACATCGCGGAGGGTATCGCTTATCTGCATAGTAAAGGGGTCGTCCATCGCGATATTAAGCCAACCAACATCTTCGTCAGTGCTACTGGCTCTCTGAAGGTGGGCGACTTTGGCCTTGCCGAGGCCCCCACCGGCCCCTCCTTGGCCAACTCCATGAGGGAGAACTCCGTCAGTGATCTCGAAAACTCCATGATCATTGGCAGTCCTCTCTACTGCAGTCCGGAGCAGGAGGAGGGGAAGCACGTCGAGAAGCCCTCCGATGTGTTCTCCCTCGGCATCATCGCGGTGGAGCTGTACTGCTCCTTTACCACCATGCACGAACGGATACATGTGCTCACAGAGGCGAAAGGGCAAATCCTACCGGAGGAGTTTCCGAAAGATCAGGAAGAGTTCAAGTTGTTTCGCAGCATGCTCGCACCCGCCCCATCGGACCGGCCAGACATACAAAAGGTAACCCGACAGCTCACCAAGCTGATCATTCAGTTAGAGGAGCAACAGGAGGAAGAAGAAGCGCTGGTGGACAAAAACGCCTCATCGCTTCGGTTCTCGCCGACTGGAAAGTCAGAGTTCCGCAATGGAAAGATGGACTCGGTGAACCAGCTCCCATCGCCCAGCAGTGCCGCTGCAAATAAAGTCACCTCCCCGACCAACAGTCTGGAGCCCTACGGCCCAGCAAAGTCCAGCGTCCCTTTGACGGAAGAAGAAACCGAACTCACCGCCATCGTCGCCGACGAAATCATGAAGCACAGCACCGCCGCCACCCTGGTAGCCCACTATTCTCAGCCACCCGTGAAGTGAGACCCCCTTTTTTGTTATGACGTGTATACATAAAAAAAAAAAAATAATGAATACACATGTATTCGCCCCCCTCAACGGCAAATGTATCGCAAAACCCTTTCACATTTACATCTGTGTGCTTTCTACAAATTTTCGCAAACGAAGGAAAACGAGACTCACATTGTTTATTTCTGTGTTGTGAATGGAGCACATCTGAAGAAGACAAAATTTCTCTTCTCTCCCCTTCATCTCTTTAAAAACAAAATTAGAAAGACTTTCCTCTTGTGTGGAATGATACTAGGTCGTGCGATGCGTCACCTCACCATTCTCACCGGCGCCGGTATATCCGCCGAGTCTGGGGTGTCGACCTTTCGCGACGCCAACGGTCTATGGCACAACCACAATATCGAGGAAGTCGCCAGTTACGACGGCTACCTCCGCAACCCAGCACTCGTTCAGTCCTTCTATAACGAACGCCGAAAAGGCCTCTTAGACCCTAAAATTAAGCCCAACGCCGCCCACTTCGCCCTTGCTAAACTGCAAAAGGAGTTTAAAGGAAAAGTGTGCTTGATCACACAAAATGTGGATAATCTACATGAGCGGGCGGGGTCGACGGAGGTGCTGCACATGCACGGCGAGCTCTTCAAGGTACGCTGCAGCCAATGCAAGACGGTACTGCACTGTGAAAAGGACATTGACAGGGAGAAAGATGTGTGCCCCGACTGTCACGCCCTGCACACCCTACGACCCGACATTGTGTGGTTCGGTGAGATGCCGTATCACATGGCGGAAATCAGCGCGGAGTTGTATGAGACGGATGTGTTTGTGGCGATAGGTACCTCTGGTGTGGTGTACCCCGCCGCGGGGTTCGTGCGAGAGGCGCAGATGGCGGGTGCCATGACGTTAGAGCTCAACTTGGAGGAGGGAGACAATCATGGGGTCTTTAACAAGTCCATCTATGGAAAGGCGACGGAGCTGGTCCCGCGGTGGGTGGACAGTATTCTCGACGGCTCTTTCCATCTGTAATGCTCCGCTAGGAAAATTATTTTATGTTTTTATTCGTTTCAATGATGTTCGTTTCTGCTGCAGTTTTTATCGTGAGATTTCTGTTTTCCTTTTTATTCTTTTTCTGTTTCCCCTTTCTTCATTGTTAGAACTTAACATATTTTTTTTTCTTTTTTAACATTTTAATTATTTTACTAATATTAGAAAGCCCCTTTAAAATTCAACAACAAAAATAGAAATAAACCACAGAATGTTAAAGAGAAGATCAGATGTCGCTTTTGTCGCCGACGAGAAGCGATTCCGTGGAGAGCCCTGTGAGGCGTTAGTCACCCCCCGTGGCAAGGCCCAGTCGTCTTCCACCGCCGAGGTCAACCCCTTTCTAGCCCCTCTCAAAGTGTCCCGTTCTCCCTCCCAGAGCACGGTGTGCACGGAGGCCTACTCCGAAGATAGTTCTTTCCTCACCGATGCCGCCAGTGGTATCACGCTTACTCGGTGCCGCCGTGATGGCCGCGCCAACCGTAGCGACAGTAGGGAAGAGGAACAGCAACAGCAACAACAGTGGCAAAGAGAGTTGAGCGCGTTCTTCTCCCGTCTCGATGATAGACCGTTGTATGTGGCGAATCAGTAGAAAACAAAGATGAATGTCTACCCTTCGCTCAGCACCTATATATAAATACGCACACGATATTATTGTGCTTCATAATAATAATACCAACGAATAGATAAACAATTATAATAATCATTAATAACTGTAAAAAGAGAAGCGAAGAAAAAGGATCCACGAACCGTTAAGTGTTTTCATCTGTTGTCGTTACAATAAGATGCAAACTCTAATATAATGTATTTTCTCTTATAAACAGTTTACCCTATAGATACAATCGATAGCAGAGCATTCTGCCATCGAGACCCCGCCTTCCATCCATCTATCCCGTTCCTTTTTTTTTTTCACCCTTTGGAAATGGAGAAAGCTTTTTTACTTTTATTTATTTTACTAGAGCTTCACTACCCTGCACCCTTTTTTTAATTTATTTTTGAACATAAATCTTAATTTTATATCATTATTTTATCACTTCTGTTGTCAGCAAAAGCCTCGTTCTAGGTTTAAAAAGAACACCCACACAATCTATAGATCAACATTTTCATAAGCTTTCTTCGGTATTTATATATAAAACCCCACAACAACTCTTTCGACATGATGTTCAAAAACTAATGGAACCTGAAATGTGATTGTTTCAACTGTGTTATATTTATATCCTCCCCCTATTCCCTTTTTCATCTCTTCTCAAAGATTACAAGTATAACCAACCACTAAGCAATGCGTCTGCGCTGCTTTCTCCTTCGCTACTACCCCCCGGGCATCACCTTAGAATACGAGACCTCTTCCGGCCAGGTGGGGCAGAAAACGATAGACCTTCTCACCCTCACCCCCCAAACCAACCTCGACCGTCTGGCGACAGAGATCATTCAAGCTGAGCCCCTCCTGACCGACAAGTACCGTGATCATGTCCTGCAGTACCTCGGCCGTTTAGTGGAGAAGATCATCGCCGGTAACAACCCCAAGCAAACCTTTTATCTTTTCAAGAGTCTGAGAGCTCATATGCTCCCCCTCACCAACTGCGCCTTCAACAAGAGCGGCGACAAGTTTGTGACCGGTTCCTACGATCGCACCTGCAAGGTGTGGGAGACCGCGAGCGGTAATGAGCTCGTCTCCTTGGAGGGACACCGCAATGTGGTCTACTGCGTCGGCTTCAACAACCCCTACGGCAATCTCGTGGCGACCGGTAGTTTCGACAAGACCTGCCGTATATGGGACGCGACCACTGGGCAGTGCCACCACACCCTCGTCGGCCACGCGACCGAGATAGTCTGCCTCTCCTACAACCCCAAGAGTACGCAGCTCGCCACCGGCTCCATGGATAACACCGCCAAGGTGTGGGACGTGGAGACGGGACAGGAACTGCACACCTTCTACGGTCACTGCGCCGAGATCATCGTCCTCGACTTCAACACCCCCGGCGATCTCGTCGTCACCGGTTCCTTTGACCACACCGCGAAACTGTGGGACATCCGCACCGGCAAGACGGTCCACACCCTCCAGGCCCACCGCGGGGAGATCTCCGCCGTGCAGTTCAACTTTGCCTCTAATATGGTGGTGACCAGCAGTATTGATCGCTCGTGCAAGCTGTGGGACGTGGCCAGCGGCCAGTGCGTCGCGACCCTCCGTGGGCACACCGATGAGGTGCTCGATGTGGCCTTCAGTGCGACCGGCAACACCATTGTCTCCGCCAGCGCCGACTGCACCGCCCGTGTGTTCAACACGGCCACCTGCAACTGCGTCGCGAGTCTCGTCGGTCACGACGGGGAAATCTCCAAGGCGCAGTTCAACCCCCAGGGCACCAAGATCATCACCGCCTCCAGCGATAAGACCTGCCGCGTGTGGAACGTGGAGAGCGGTCAGACGCTGCAGACACTGGTCGGCCACACCGATGAGATCTTCTCGTGCTCCTTCAACTACGAGGGCGACACCATCCTTACCGGTTCCAAGGATAACACTTGCCGTATCTGGAAGAGTTAAAAAAAAAAAAAAGTAGAGAGAATAGAAAATCAACGGCGAAAACTCTGTATGATAAGTTTGGTAAGACAAAAAAAAAAAATAAAGCAAGTTGTGAAATGTGGCAAAAATACATTGAGACATATTTCACATTTTTAAAAATTTACTATATTCGACATTTCTGATCAATGATAAAAATAATTCAAAAAAAAAGGGAAATAAATATATAAAGAATCTGAAATGTGATTTAGGACACGAGCAACATCTTCTTTTTTTCTTTTTTTAAAAAGACTTTGGTATGTCATACAGGTGTAAGTAGAATTCAGTAAAAAAAAAAAAGAGAGATGTTACCCGCTTTTACGCATTGTGGCTACATCACGTTTCAACCCAACATGTAGAAGACTGAATTATTTTTGACTCTTTTTTCTTTTATCTTATGTTAATATTATAATGACCAATTCAAAGGCCGAAATTGAAATCTAGTTTTTACAAGAAACTTTTTTTTTTTTTGTATGCGGCGAATCGCCATCTGGTGTCTAACCATATTTTGACTTTCACACCTCTCTCTCCCTTTCTCCGCTTTTCCCCAGTTTACTATTAGGATATTTATAACCAATCTATTTACTGCATATAGCCATGCCTCGTGATAACTTTGATCGCCGCCGCCTTCGTGCGGTCTACGACCGTAACCGCGGCCGTGTCTCTGCCCTCGCGGAGGCCCGTGACCGTCGCGGTGGAGACGAGGGTCCCGCCCCCCGCAGTTATATTGTCAGTGAGCGCACGACCCGCATTGAGGGCTTTGGCCGTGGCCGCCGTCGTGTCGAGAGCGTCCGCAGCTACGTGATGCCCGGCCGTGGTGGGGAGTCCCGCCGTTTCCGCGACCGCTCCATCTTCCGTGGTGGTCGCCGTGACCGTTTCCGCCGCGACGCCGACTATGACCGCGATGACCGCCGTCTCCGCTTCCGTGAACGCCGTGAGGGCCGCCGCGGCGACCGTGGCGACCGCATCCGTGGAGACCGTGTCTTTGGTGTTGCCCGCCGCTTCCGTGAGCGCCGCGACGACCGCGGTTCCCGTCGCGTCCGTGACGACCGTGGCCCTCGCCGTGACGACCGCCGCGAGCGTCGTTTCGATCGCGATGACCGCCGTGATCGTCGCTTCGATGATCGCCGTCCCTTCGGCGGCCGCGGTGGCGGTCGTGGAGGACGCGGTGGCCGTGGTGGTGGTCGTGGCCGTCCTCTCTCCCGCGAGGAGCTCGACGCCCAGCTTGATTCCTTCCGCCGTGACTAAGTCACCTCAACACCGGAAGCCACTCTTGTCGACCGACAAGATGTTTGAAAGATAAAAAGGAAAAAAACTTATTGCAAAGGTTCTAAGAAAAAAAAAAAAAAGTAAAGCAAAATCATGTACTTCTCATTTCCTATAAAAGAGCTCAGAAGAAGGGTTGACTATTCTAGAGACGGCAGCGTTCCTCTAAAGTACTCCCAACCAAAGATTCGCTCTATCTAAAAACAAAGAAAAATTCTAAAATGAATACAAAAAAAAAATTAAAAAAAAAACTATTGCAACTACGCGTTTTTGCGCGCGTTCCTTTGGCGAACGATTACAAGCCGATATTTGCAAACGGAAGTAAAATCCCCCTGTTCTTTCCCTTTTCTTTATATTTTCCTTCTACCCTCCGTGTTGACGCGAGTGACGGGATACCCAGAGGAAAAACGAATGAAGCCCAGAGAAGAAGGGAAGTGAGGAAATTAACTGTATTTACAAAAATAAAGAGGGAGCTGTTGTGTGGCCCGTTAGGGAGGGAAGATTTAATAAAGAAGAAAAACTAAAAACGAGTTGGTATGATTTGAAGGAAAAAACAAAAAAAAAATTACTTCCACCACTCGCAAAAACGGGAAAATTGATATCACATCAAGACGTTCACGTCATTGAAATAGTATATACACCCGCCGTCTTCCTTTTTATACTACTCCGCCACTAGCGGTCCATTCTCTTTTTTAGAAAGAAATTTCAAAGAGTGAAGCAGTGCCGTTGAAAGGGCACTTACCGCTGCGGAATCCCCCATCCCACTCCTCTGAGAAAAAGAGGTTTTCAAAAGGGCATTTCCATCCATACACACACACAAGCCAAGTATAAAAGTACACTCACAAGCGCCCGCGCAAATATCGTCTTTACACACGACGGTACCACACGCGTCTTAGCAAGAGAGTTGCCTTTCCCCCGCCATTCCTTCTCTTCTTTTAGGTTTTCCCTCTTGTCTTTCGTCTATGCCCTGTCGCTGGATAGTACACTGCTCCAGTCAGCTCGACACACAAACATACACTTATACACACATAAATCAATATGAATGATAAAAAGGATTATTTTTATAAAATGCACAAATATTTGGAAAATAGTAAATCATATATATGGACAGAATAACTGCCATTGCGTTTTTGCAGTTTTGCCAGCGCACGGAAAATGGAGGCTATTAACTCCACCAAGGCTTCTAACTTTACTACCGGAGCCGGTCGTACGTCAATTGTCTCGTTAGACTGTGATGCATCTTTCCTGTTACGGCTGTTTCTGTTTTTCCGTACCATTCGAAGCGACTCTTGCTCGTATCTCCGAAGAAGCTACGAAACCCCCCGGTGACGTCTACTCTATGGTTTTCCTTTCCTGAAATAGTGCCCGTCTGTTCACTTTATGTTCTGTTGCCCGATGACGATGATACCTTACAAAGCCTTTTCCATGACGCTTCAGCGCGCACCAGCATTCCTTAACCGTGGTAACTTGCACTCCCTCTGTTGAACTTTTCTCTTTGTCTCTTCCCCCCCCCCCCTTATTTTCCCCCGCTGTATAAATGAATATTCTGTAAGGTGTTCTATGAATATTTCCCGAATATTTTAGTCTTGAAATGTGTAAGAAACATCTTTACTTTGTACACATACTCTATTATTATTTTACTCTTATCCTCCCTCATGTCTTCGTTTCTAGTAAAGAAAGCAATACAGGCAAAAATGATGCAAGCCCCTGAATTGGTCCTCCGTACTTCTATTACGGCGGACTCCGTGAAACGGCAGTTCGGTGGTGTGGCCAATATCGACTACCGCGCCCACCCCGGCGAGAAGAAGGATGAAGACCCCCTCACCATCTTTAATGGTATGAAGGACAAAGGGGTGCTTCCTCTTACCGATATTAACGTTTTAAAAGGATCCATTTACAGTTTCAAGAACCGTAAGACCATCACCCGATGGCTGAGGGATGTGTGCATGGCATTCAACCTCAAGAGCACGACGCTAGGTCTCGCGGTGCAGCTGACCGACGCCTTCCTGGTCGGTAACTTGAAGAAACTAAAAGTGGACCGCTGTCAGCTGGCGGCGGTGACCAGTCTGTGGATTGCGGCGAAGTTCGAAGAAATGGACGAAGACCTCCCCAGTCTGCGCAAGATAGTAGAGGTGTGTGACTCGGCCTACAACGCGAAGGAGGTGCTCGACATGGAGGAGCAGATATTGAGCTTCTACAAGTGGCGGCTGCCCCACACCACCGTCGTGAACCACGTCTATCTGCAGCTTCATATGCTGAGTAACCCAAAGCTGGTCAAGACGAGCGCGCTGCAGATGACTGCTGACGCGGTGCAGGTGTACATTTTAATTGTAGATCAAAAGGGCAATAAAAGATGGGTGACCCTCAACTTTCCGCCTCAAATGTTGCTCAAGGACGCGATCCCGCGGCTGTGCGAGGCGTCTCAGGTGGCGGTATCGTCCTCCGTAGATGTATTTCAGCTCTATGGGGATAGCTTTCTACTGGCGCAACGGTCCAACCTGGAGACCCCACTGGCGAAGCTGCCCGGGGATGCGCATGGTACCCTCCGCGTCTTTGTGTCCAGCGCGCGCAGTCAGGTCACCAGCATCTTTGCCGAGCGAGGCTCCTTTGTCATTATACGTAACATCAACAGTCAAATTTTAGATCTGTGTGACACCCTCACCGCGGAAACCGTCGTCCACGTGGAGTTCCTCCAGCTGCCCGCCTACGTCACCGCACTGAGTGTCCTCGCCCTCGCCCTCTGCCTCTATGGACAGGACAACATCAATGAAGCGAAAGAGGCGATTCAGTTCATTGTCGGGGCGCTGAACATCTCCGCCTCCCAGTCCCTCGCCGCCGCTGATCTTCTCAACACCAAATACCCCCCATTAGTAGAGGCCTCTCCTGGACTGCCCCCCACCTCGGAAAAGATACGACAGAGTCTGTCAGTGTGCTTCGCCCGTCCGCTGGCGTCATAGAGAAGGGAGGAGCAATACTTCAGGTTAGGTTACCATAACCGGAAAAAAAAAAGGATATGCGTTATTATTATTATTATTATTATTTGCTACTCCTAATTATGCGCGCTTGATGATTTGTATTTTGTGTTTTTGAGTTACCCACATTTTTATTTCTATTCCCCCTCATTTGTAGAACTACATTACCCCTTTATTATTTACCCGACACAAAAAAAAACAATGTCCTTCCTCCGTAACTTGATCCGTTACATCGGCCTCCTGTGCATTCTGGCCCCTTATATTGGCTCTGGTCTCCACAAGATCATGGACCCCTCCATCGGGGCCGCGGCCCTCGCCAAGAGCAACTTCCCCCGCATGATCGCCCCCCTCGGCGTCACCCTCCGCCCTGAGGAGTTCATCATGGTGATTCAAGCCACCGGTGTGATCTTCCTCTCCTTCTCCCTCTTCATCCTGCTCGGTGTCGGTAGAAGCTTCTTCTCTTTCCTCATGGCCGTCGGTACCGCTATCATCACCGTCGCCTTCTTTGTCAACCTCGACGATCCCGCCAATATGCCGGAGGAGAACATGATCAAGATCATGACCAATACGGGTCTGATTGGCGCCTTCCTTTTTGTGTCGGCGAGTGGACACCGCAGCCAAAAGTACGTCAAGGCGCACGAGCAAAATGTTCGCCAAAAGAAGAACAACTAGATATATGATTTCCCTTCTTAAATTGTGGTCAATTCTATAAAATATATTACGTTAGTGGCTTGTCGAGAGTGTGCATCATAACTTTATAGCAGGAGTGAGAGACGAAGAGGCATGGTCAACAAACGGTATGGGATAGATTTTTGAATTCTCGATGAGAAACCAAAACGCCCCTCAAAGTTATTTGGCCTTATTCCCGTGTTGGTTTATATGTGCACCTTCAATAACTTTTTATTAACAGATTACTAAACTATCAATCACTGTATTTGTGCTTTGTGGTATCCTCTCTACTACTACGAGTGAGTGAAAATGTGTAAATATATATTCAAAAAGACAAACTCATCGTTCTCTTCCTCTTCTCCTCTATCTATTTATCTCTCTTAGTCTCTTTACAGCTGTTTGCATTACCCGCTTGATTAACAAGATATAAAAATGACGTTTACTATTCAAGTCAAGCAGAACGACGGTATCCCTCTGGAAATCTCCGGCCTCTCCGGAGACAACACAGTGGGTGATGTCTTGGACCAACTTCAGCAAAAGACCCAATTGCCCAGCGAGATGATCATTCTTGTCTTCTCCGGTGCTCGACTAGAGCGTGAAAAGACGCTGAGAGAGTACAAAATTGAGGGTGGTGATTGCATCAGTATGGTGGTCTCCCTTCGTGCGGGCTAATCGTCGATGTCTTTGCGATAGTCATGTAATGTACAGACTGAGAACAATGCGTGGTCCTTTTAATTGGTTACTTTTTTGTTCTGCTCCTTTGATAGGAAAGAAGAATGTTAAAGTGAAATAAATAAACAAGGAAAGAAAAACAGCGCATTGATTCTTATATTATTTTTCGACGACGCAGAATCGCCAATCGGGGAGAGGATCGGCTTGGGTTTCAAAGTTTACTCTCATTTTTTTCTCTCTCTTCTATTGCTGGAAAGATACTGAAAGGAATAGAAGAAGTCTGTGTGGTATTGGTGATGGTTTGTGTGCTTTCTATACATATAACACGGTTGTCGTAGGAAAACAAAACAAAATGACTCCTTTCTTCCTTCTTTTTCCCCATTTTTTCCTAAAGGTATAAAATACAGACTCTCTCCCACAGTAGTTTCTAAAAAGAAGAGAACACAATAATGTCACTGTGGCCTTTTCGTACTGGTAACGACGAACGATTTCAGTCCTCCCCGGAGGACATCTACGACCCTGTCAAGGGTGAGCTCCCACCCCACCGCTACGAGGTGGAGCTCGATCACTATCTAGAGTGGCGCTGGCGCCGGGGGTTCCTACAGAGCATCTTCCCTGTCACCTGCTACGGCGCCATTGCGGGGTTCGCGGTGGGCTTCCGTCAGAGTCGGGTGGAGGGACGGTATATTGGGCGGTACAAGGTGATGTGGCGCTACACCTCCACCTTTGCCATGGTGGGTCTCCTGACCAGCGGGATTCATCACTATTTGGTGGTGCGCAATGACTACAAGGACAAGTTCTTTTACCCCATTATAGCCGGTACCGGGGGTGCAGTGGTCATGACGATGGCGGCACAGATGGGCTCCGTCGGTCAGGGGGTGTTTGTGGGCTCCTTCATTGGTGTTCTCTACGCCCTGGGGTGCTATGGCATGACCTACTACCACCAACGCCGCCTCCGGCTCTTTCTGGAGCAGCAACAGATTCAACAGGTGCCGGTGCACAAGGTGTCCCCTGAGCTACAGCGCATGTACCGCGCCTTTTTGTTTGACCGACGCCCTCTAGAGGATTCTGATCTCTCCAAACGTGAGGCCGTCGTCCTTTCCCGCGGGATGGAGGACGACACCCGCCTCGACGCCCAGACCTTTATGAATAACATGGCGCCAGAGGTGTTTGACTGGGTCAACTTTCCGGACTGGTGGCCGCTGAAGTTCCCGATGCAGACAGAGGAGGACCTCATGTTGATGGAGCGACAGAGGGGAGAGGAGATTGAGCGACGGACGGCGCAGTTTCTGTCCACAGAGGACGGCGGTCTTCTCAAGCGAAAGATTAGAGCGAAACAGTACCGCGATTCGTAATGCCTATTTTGCTGTGGTGCATTGTATTATTATTAAAACAAAAAAAGTAAACCTTCACATACCTATAAACGCAACAAAAAAAAAAAAAAACTTGTTTCTTCCTAAGAAATCGAAATAAATAAAATACAGCACTGTGGATTTTAACGTAGATGTTTTTACATTACCTTTTCCTCCTCTTTCTTGCTAATCCTCTTATTTCGTAGTACGGTGTGGAGCCCTAGGAGCGGCAAAAACATAAAATAAACATATATATATATATATCCTCCCTGTCCCCCATGCGGCCCACTCCTCCCCCTCCACCGACGGCTGCGGGACATTAGTCAGCGCATCAAAATTGACCGAGTCAAAAACTCCCCCAAGCGCGTCATTCGAGAGGAGGTGGCAAAAGACCTCTCCCACCCCGACACCCCTCATCCCATGGACATTCGAAAAAATGAATCCAGCTTTCACCTCATGACGGAACTCATGAAAATTCGCTACGAGGAACTGCTCAATTCGAAAAAAGGAGAACATGTTATGAATAATTTCAAAAAGTTAATTGAAAAGGTGAATCAGGCAATGCAAAATACCACACACAACGTAGAACAAGGTCTACGCGCCTCTATGAGCGGTCTACCGCAAGAGAAGTTGAACTTTGTAAATCTACGGGCCGAGTACGTGGAGAAACTAAAGGCCTCTCTGAGTAAGCATGGCGTAAAGAAGCCTTCGTATCTTAATTCATTGCCCTTTGATGAACGGTGGGACAATCTGAGCCGCTCTCTCGGCGTCCTTGGAAGGGTCTCCACCGGAAATCGCGTCGTTCCTTTGCACGACAGTGCTGTTGCTTATAAAGAGATGTGGAGTGCGGTAGACAGTGCCAATCAATCCGCGCTGTGGCAGACGTACATCTGCAAGGACGACGTGATTGGTCGGAAAACGGTGGGAAAGCTGTTGGAGGCGTACCGTCGGGGCTGTCAGACCGAACTGCTGTACGACTGCGGAGGGAACATATCGGGTCGCTGGCGGCTCACGGAGGAACTCAAAACCAGTGGGGCCTCCGTGATCGCCTACCGTCCCTTCTTTCGCAGTCTCTTCCGCTACCTCTTCAAAGGGTTGGACTGGAAGCGCAGCCCGGGTCTGCGGAACCACCGCAAAATACTCATCACCGACGGTAAAAAGGGATTCTGTGGGGGTCTTAATGTGGGCAATGAATACTGTGGAAAGGCGGCGGGGGGTACGGGAAAGTTTAGGGATACTCACATCTCCGTGGAGGGGCCGGCGGTGCAGCATCTGCAGGAGGTGTACGACGATACCAAGAACCCCCAGGAGTGGAAGTTTGGGTTTCAGCGGTGGCGACAAATTGCCTCATCGCGGCTGAACAGCACGTTGGACGATGTCAACAGCCGCGTCATCGATCCGTTGCGAAACGTCACAGCAAATGCAAAGAAAACGGGTGGTATTTACATCCGAAAGCAACTCGCCCCCGATGGCAACTCCAAGTCCACCAAACGACTAGAAAAGCAACGAAAGCAATTACTGAAACTTCTCATGAAATTCCAGCCTGACGCTTTCACCAGCACAAATGGAGAGACCAAACCAACCGAACCGTCCCCGTCTCCGTCACCCCCTCCGCCCCTGCAGGATGAAGGGAGAAGTACTGTCACTAGCAGCAGTAACAAGTCCGCCAAAAGGGACGCAGACTTTGAGGCGTTTCTCAAGGAAAAGGCCGACCACTATGCCCACCTCTTAAAGAAGGACGGAGAAGACGTCGGAGACACCTCTGCCAAGAAACCATTCACCATTAGACAGCGAAAAGCCCTCAACGCTCATTATAAGGCCTTCAAGGAGCTCTCCTCCCTCCCGCACAAGCGCACCTACACCCAAGTCCTCTTGCAACTGCCGCTGGAGGACTCTGAACCGGTGCCGGAAGCGACGCTCTACAGCAAACTCCGCCCCTCCACCACCCAAATCCTCTCCTGCAATCCAAGGTACAAGGACTCTTCTATTCAGTACGCCTTCTGGCAGGTGACACGGAAGTGCCACCGACGGCTGTGGATCACCACGCCGTACTACTTGCCCAATAAGAAACTATTCAAGGCGCTCATCTCCGCGGCGGAGAGGGGGGTGGATGTGCGTCTGCTCTCTGGGAGTAATCAAACGACAGACCCGTGGTGGATGTGGCATGCCTCGCACTACGTCACCGACCGTCTGCTCCGCGCGGGGGTGAAGATTTACGAGTTCAAGGGGTCTCAAATCATGCACGCCAAGACGGTGGTGGTGGACAGCATTTGGTCCTCTGTGGGGAGTTACAATTGGGATGTGATGAGTAACCGTAACTTGGAGGTTTGTCTCTGTCACCTCGACACCACCATCGCACAGGACATGGAGGCGCAGTTCTTGCGCGACTTGAAGGAAAGTGAACTGGTGAATCCGGAAGAACATGGAAAGCGTTCCTACTTTTTACGGTTTGCTTCTTGGCTTTTTTACCACGGCGTCTACCTACTGGACCGCATCACTTTCCGTTCCTTCTGCAATCAGGATCTGGAAGATACCCCCAACATGCCGCGGCAGTCGTAACCGGTTTCTTTCGTTACACTCTCTCATTTTCACAATATCACTTAAAACGGGTTAAATTAAACAGGCGAGGAAAAACAAAAAAGACATGATAACCAATAAAACTTAAGAAGGGCGGAACTACAACGTTTATTGCCCCGATTTCACAATTACATTTTATTTTTTTATTTTTGTTATTGCACTTTCAAAACAAAAAGGAAAAATGTCGATGGAACTATTATTAGTCTTGATTTTGAGACACAGATTCACATCTCCTCCATTTATTTTTTTTTTTTTGTCTTTGTTTTTCGTTCTACAGCTCTATTCATTGATGAAATGGGCCAGACGCCCTTTAGTACGCCAACTAGGGACCAGAAGTGTAGGCACCACAGCTGGCAATAAAAACAACAATAATAACGACAATGAACCGGAAGAAGACAATAGCTTTCTGCTACACACGCAGGAAAGTGGACCCGAGTTCACCAGCATCACGCAGCCCCGTCCTCCACTGTTTAACTTTAGTAAAGGGATTCCCTATTACTTCAACGCACCGGAGAGTCCAGGCGCGAAGAAGGAGTCTTCTGATCCCTCCAAAACAGTTAAGGTGATGGGGACCGGTGGATTCTGTGTCTCGGTGGACGTCTCTCAGCCGTTGTTCACACCAGAGCAGTTGGAACATTGGAAGCTGGATAAACTACTGTTTCAGCTCTCTTTTCACTTCCTCCCTAGTACGAAACCTCTCTTTCTTCTTCCACCAGAGGCAAAGGTCTTTTCACTCGGACCTGAAATGGACAAGGTGGATGACTTATACCGTCAAAAGGGAATGTACACCCCGTCGGAGATGGCACAGGTCTTCTTCCCCATTACACCGACCTACTTTGTAGAAACACGTAACGTTGTGAGTGCGATTCCCCCCGATGCGGCGCTGGTGATTAACGGTCACATTCCGCCTTCCAAATTGACGTTTTTCCTCTTTGACTGCTACCCCATGCTCTTCAAGATGCGTCGTCCGAGGCACCAACGGGCGGCGGTCAAGCTCAATGACGATTTTTGGTTTGTGCGGGAGCACCCCAGTTTTCAAATGGCAGACCCCCTTCATCGGTCCAAGAATATGGACTTCAAACCCTCTGTGGGGGGCGCCCTTTCCACCTATCACGCGGACTCTATTCGGTTGAAAATATTTAACATTCTCCTTCGGCACCTGCCAAAGTCCACGCGGGATGAGGAACGGTACCGGCCCCTGAATCTGGTCAAGTGGATTAACAGCTTTCCAGCGGAGGAGGTGGAGGCGCTGATGTCGGTGCCACCCCACGTTACCGTCACCATTCTCGCCCAGCACGTTCATATTTTTCAGCTCTTTATTCAACACCCCGATAATCCAAAGTATTACTGTGACAAGGTCCACTTTGAGGCGCTATTTGGCAAGAAGCCGCCAACCAAAACGCTTCCTGATTCCTCCAAAGAAACCGCCGCCGCCGGCCCCCCTTTAGACGAACTGGAAGCGCTACTCCACACCCCCGCGACCTTCGCCTCCGTGGAGGAGGAGGAAAGGGCCTTGCGGGAGAAGGCCGCCGAGCAAGAAGCAAAGGCGGCGCCCCTCCCTCCAGAAGAGGACCTGTTGGAAGACAAAGGAGAGGGAGAGCCCTCGCCGGATGATATCCCCGTCGACGACCTCGGGGTGCGGCGACTGCCCCCCACCGTCGCCCCGCGGAGCTGGAGTAATTTTAACGAGCACGACACCCCGGACAAGGAGCTCTTCCACATTGTGGCCGCCTTCCTCGGTCCACCGCCCTCCGCCGCCAAGCGAGTGGCGGAAAGGCACATCTACTCCATCTCTGCCACCGCGGTGCTGTCCGACCCCGATCTCCCGGAGACACTCAAAAAGGCGGTGGGGTCACCAAATAAGGAATTCTGGCGCTGGGTTAATGTGGATGATATTTATCTTTCCCTGACCTCCGCCCAACGTCGGAGACTAATCCGGTATAAGGGGTTGGTCAATTTTATTCGTCTCCATGGCGAGCGATTTGAAATGTGTCCCAACTTTAGAAATGTCATTGCCCACTGTCCACAAGGCACCGTCGCGCCCTTTACCCCTACGCAGCGCAACTTCCGCTTTGAGGAACGGATGGTGCTCCCACCAGACTTTGATGAACGCGATGGTGGCACCGCCGATCTTTTGGGGACGTCACTCCGGGACTCGTTGAAGGCGGTGCTGGGGGATAGTGTTGTCCCCACCACCCGCTCGCAGATCGCCCTTCTCGACCCGTACAATGCCCTGCTGCATCACAGTGTACTGAAGGACGAGCTGACGCGACTGCTGCCCGATCACGCCGTCTCTTTCGCTTCGTTCCTCCATGGTCTTCCACCCATCATGCTGGCCGCCCGTCCCTCCCATCTCCACACTCAATTGTACAACTCTCCGCTCTTCTCTGTCTTTGACGACAACGGAACTCGTATGATTCAAAGAGCAGACGTGGAACTGCCCCGCTCCCTCACCGAGCCCCCCATGCCCCTCGACGACGCCGTGCAGGCACTGAGAGAGTGTGTTCCCTCTTTCGGGGCCACGCTGCACACCATTCGGCGGCTCTATATCCCCAACCCCGCCTACGTCGCGCTGACGAAGGAGTTTGGCTCCCTCTACAACGCGATTAAGGCGTACCCTCAGTACTTTGAGGTGGAGGGGGATGCCACAGGACCCCGCGACGCGGTAATCTATCTGAAGGATTGAAATGGGAGAAGATGAAACGTCCATTCACAAATATAAACTGTAA